>CACVBM020001315.1:0-72189 GCA_902728155.2 Microthlaspi erraticum
GGTTACTCTGTTCCCACTCGATCGAGTCCTTGGTCGAGCTGTTGCTTTACTGCTTTCTTTACTTTATGCATTGCATTTCATTTCTTAGGTTGTTAGTGTTACTTCATCTATTTACTGCTTGCTTGACTTTCTTGTGTTTCATATTCTCATAGAGTGACATTTCCCATTTTGGATTGATAACCCTTATACTACATGACTATGATGGTTAAGGGAATTGTTGATTGTGATTGTGTTTGCATCCATTACCATCCATCATATTTACCACTGTTGCATTCCACCTCATCTCATTTCATATCTTTCACATCCACACACAAATCCTATCATCAATTTGGCGCCGTTGCCGATTTGGGTTATTTTGTTGCATTTGAGTTTCAAACACTTGGACGATCAAGCTATACCACCCCTGTTCTTTGTACTGCTGGGTTTTTGTCTCTTTTTGCAGGTGTATGCGAACTCGATCGAGTCGGTCTACAGACTTGGTCGAGCTAGACTTACAACGGGTAGAAAGAGGGTTCAGAGGTCACAGAGGGTACAAGAGGAACCTGAGGTGCTTGTTGCTGATACAATGGAGTACCAGAGGGGAATGGAAACCCTTTGGGCAATGGACTCGGTCGAGCTAGGCAAACTCGACCGATTGGTCTAGGAGATGCTCCAAACCGCCACCAACAGAGACAAGGGATTGTTCCACCACCAGTGCAGAACCACAACTTTGAGATCAAGCTGGGAATGATCAACCTTGTTCAGAACAAGATGTTCCATGGATTGCCAAGTGAAGACCCCATTGACCACCTTGATGAGTTTGATAGGCTTTGTGATTTGACAAAGATCAATGGTGTCTCTGAAGATGCCATCAAGCTGAGACTCTTTCCTATGTCTCTAGCTGACAAAGCTCACCAATGGGAGAAGAGCTTGCCCCATGGCACAATCACCACTTGGGATGAATGCAAGAAGGCCTTTCTTGCTAAGTTTTTCTCCACCGGTCGCACAGCCAAGCTTAGAGGAGCGAGATATCCAGCTTCATCCAGCGAACAATGAGACATTCGCTGAGGCTTGGGAGAGGTTCAAAGGCTACACAAGTCAGTGCCCACACCATGGATTCAACAATGAATCACTACTCTCCACTCTTTATAGAGGATGCTTGCCTAGGTATAGGGAGATGCTAGGACACAGCTAGCAATGGGAACTTCCTCAACCAGGATGTGATGATGGCTGGCAGCTTGTGGAGAACATAGCAACTCCAATGGAAGCTATGGAGAAGAGTATGATCGCACCAACCGGAGCTCGACCCACCACTCGATCGAGTCGATGAGAAATTGAGAAAAGATGTTAAGGCATTGAATGAGAAGTTGGATAAGCTGATCTTAGCTCAGTCCACAATGAAGAAAGTCAACTTTGTGTCTGCTGAAGAGATGGAACCAGTCCAAGAAGGGGAGGATACACAATTTGCTGAGGTGTGCTACATGAGCAATGGGCAAGGAGGTTACAACAAAGGATACTATAATTACAAGTCCAACCCAGCCATGTCATACCGAAACACTGATGTTGCTAACCCTCAGGACCAGGTCTATCCTCAACAACAAGCAGCTCGATCGAGTCAAGCCCACAACATGGGTATGGTCAAAAGAACAATTACCAAGGACCCCAAGGGACTTTTCCTGGTCAGCAAATGAATACCACCTGGCTTTCCCCACCAACCACCCCAGCCTGCACCTACAAGAGAATGAGCTCAAGGCAATGCTAAACAACTTGCTTCAAGGGCAAGCTGATGGTGTAGTGGACACAAGCAAGAAGCTAGCTGAAATCAACTCCAAGATCGAGAATCTCAACACAAGGGTTTACTCTCTGGAGAATCATGCTTCTTCTGTTGCTGCTGCTACAAAGCAAGGACAACTACCTGGTAAAGCTATTCAGAACCCCAAGGAACAGTGCAAGGTCATCTTCACTCAAGAAGGACTTGTTGAAGAAGAGGATCAAGAGAGAGTCATTGAAGATTTTTGTTTACTGCTGAATGATGAAGAGATTGTTGCTGCTGAGGCTCCTGGAGTCCAGATTGATCAACCAGAAGTGCAGCACCTACTGTGGCCATTCACACTTCACCAGTTGAGCTCGCACAACAAGCTCGATCGGCAGCTCGATCGAGTCGAACTCTAGCTCGATCGAGTCCGACCTCATCTGTCCCAAAGCCGATTTTGCTTGATCCTTACCAACCGTTGACCTCATCGTCCGCCTACTTAGTCAAGGTCACAAGGAAGTGATTCACAAGTTCAGAAGAGATCTCAGTGGGATTGGAATTGAGTTGCCTCTATGGATAGCATGAGTGAGGCATTTGATCAAATGCAAATGGTCAAGGATGTTCTGCCAACAGTGATAAAGTTTCAGAGGTCCTGAAGAGTCTACTCATCAGTTCAACCTGCTTACTTCACCCACTTTCCTACCAAAGGTCAAGGATCAAGGGAAATTCACTCTCCCTTGCACACTTGGGCATCTTGAGCTTGACAATGCCTTGGTGGATTCTGGAGCAAGCATCAATCTGATCTCTCTCTCATGGCAGAGAAGCTAGGCATTGCTGGAGCCTTGCAGCGCCCTACTACTTCAATCATGTTTGGAGATGCAACTTCTAAGTCTCCTCTTGGAGTGTTCAAGAACTATCACTTGAAAATTGGAGAATGCATCATCCAAACTGATCTCACTGTGATGGAGATGGAAGAAGAGAAGGATCTACCTCTGTTATTGGGAACCCCTTCCTTAGTACAGTTGGCGCTTCAATAGACTTTCACAAGCAAGAAGTGATCCTTCACAAGGTGAATAGTTTGGTGTCATATCGCTTGCAGCCTAGAGGTTCAGACTTTTGTGCCACAATTGACAACACTCTCAGTTCTAAGAGTCATGAAGCTACAAAGATTGTGAAGGAAAGGGTTGACAAAGAACCAAGAGTTGGGAGATAAGGTTGAGAAGGACAAGGAGTTGATAAGGACCAAGGATTGAGAAGCCACGTCTTGAGAGGGCTAGAGTTGAGAAACCACGATCTGATAGGCCACGAGCTGATAGACTTGTTCAAGCCCCTTGTGTGCTTGATGAAGAGAGCCTTCAAGCTTTGTTTGATGAGCCACTAGGAAGGGCTCTAAAAGAAGGGGAGGATGCAGCCTCTAAGGCACCAGTGGGAGAAAAAGAAAGATCCACCAGCTCAGGCCCCTTCAGCCAAGCCATCTCAGCTCACAATGACCTTGTTCCCCACCAAGTTTGAAAATGGGAAGATTGAGTACAAGATAAGGTACAAGGGGAGATCAAGGCCATTCTCTAGAGCCAAGGCCTTGGTGACTTCAGAACAGTCCAGGGACCCAACCAAGCTAAAGGAGCTTCTGTCTCAAGTCCTCACTATCACCCTTGATGGTGGGACTAGCTCAACCAATGCCTAAGAGGTAAAGGTCAAGCTATGGGACCTTAAACAAGCTCACTTGGGAGGAAGTCCCATGTATCCTTGTACATATTCTTTATGCAATTTCTATCTATTTTGTGTCTTTAACCTTTCAAAGATTAAGTTTAGGTGACAAAGAAGCCAGCTCGACCGACAGCTCGATCGAGCTAGAAACAAGGGTAACTCGATCGAGTTCCACAACTCGACCAAGGTAAGTTTTTGAATTTCAAATTTCTAACCGTTTCCTTGGTCAAGGGGTGGGTCCCACATGTAAATTTTGGTCCCCCACTTCCTAAATCGATCAGAAAAACCCTTTCTTTTGTCCCCTCTTTAAACCTCTTTTAATCCTCAACCACACATCTCAAACACTCCCTCTTCCCCATAACTCGATCGCCCCCCTCTCTCTCTCTCCCACACTCAAAATTTCTGAAAATCACCCATCTCTCTCATCTCTCTAAGAAAAATCCGAAAATCTCTCTAAGTTTTTGCGATTTCTCCTTGTTTTGTATCTTGAATTGCTTTAGTTCTAGCTACTGTTCTAATTCATCATCAAGCAAGGTATGAACCCTAAACCCCAATCTTAGTTCATTCCTCTCTTTCATTGCTTGTTTTCTTTGAATTTTTGATTGCATGTGCTCTTGTGGACTTTCTTGAGTAATTGCTTCATATTCATCTCTGTTTATAAATTTTGTGAACTTGCCTCACCTCACCTCTGTTTTGCCTTTAAACTTGTTGCATGTGCTTAAAACCTTGAGTTTGAGTTTGGTATTGGCTAGGATGCTTTAATCTTCACTAGAATTGCTTATTGTTCCAATTCTTGATGTTCTTGGTTCGATTTGATGTTAGCATCCTTTCCAGCTCTTAATACTTGATTAGTTCGGTTTTACTCTGTTTTCACTTAGCTCGATCGAGTTTGTCACTCGAGTTTTTTGACTCGATCGAGCTGAGTGTCGAGTTGACCGAACCAATATTACAACTCTAATTCCTTGGTTTTTGATGAATTTCAGGACTCAACTTTGAGAAGCAACAAGTTTAAGATGTTGAGAGGTGAAGGAAGCAAGGCAGAAAGAGGAGATAGAGAGGGAAGGAGAATGCTAAAGACATAAGCAAGGAAGATGGGAAGAGATTGAGAGGTTGAGGGAAGAGAGGAAGGACCAAGAGAGGAATGACCCCATCAGCAGTGAGAGCGAATTGGGAGAGTTTGAGATTGGGGTGAACATTGGGGGAGAAAGTGATGACTCTTCAAGTGAAGAAGGGGAAGAGGTTAATCAAGAGATTGATGGAGTGAGCATGAGAGCAATGAGAATGGAGCCACAAAGAAGAGGAGGATGAGCTCCCTATGTACCAAGAGCACTACAATGCTCTCTTCTCCATGGACTTTGTGGAGACCAAGTACCCACATGACACAATGAAGGCCTTGGATCTTTGAGGATGTGGAGCTAGTCCTCAAGAACATGCACTTGGCCAAGTTCTTCTCTCATCGCATGGAGTCATACAAGGAGCTCACTTGTGAGTTCTTTGGCATCATGAGGTACCACATGTATGATGAGAGGATAGACTGATTGGACCAAGGCTTGGGGATGGATCACGTTCTTGGCAAGGGAGAAAGAGAATGGTGATCACCTTCAGGCAGCTGGAGATCTTTTTGGTTTCACTTATGGAGAAGGAACCCATTGGGGATATCAAGGAAATGAGCTCCAAAGGTTTGGGCTACAATCGCTGAGGAGGATTCTCTTCTTCAAGATCCAAGGCTGCTCAGATAGGAGCCCAGTGCTGAGATATGTGCACAAGGCACTTGCCAACACCTTCTTTGCAAGGAAGGCCACTGGGACAATTAATGAAGGAGAAGTGAAGCTCCTTGACATGGGAATCAAGCCCATCATCTCACGCACAAGGATGGGAAGAGGATCAGAGGGAGATAGATACACGGGAAACCTATGCCTCTTTCAGATCACTCTCCTACAAGACAACAGCCTATAACACTCGATCAACAAGGAAGAAAGCTTAGTGTTGGAGGGGTCATCACACCCATCTTGTGTGCAGCTGGGTCCAAGACAAGAAAGCACTCCAGCCAGGTGGATGGACATCAAATTTTGCAAGACCAACCTCCTCATTGAACACAAGGAGTTGAATGGGAGGTACCAATTCAAGTTCACACACCCCATTGGCTGGCCCTTCCAAGCTTCTCTGCCCAACCCTGAGCTCACCACAGTTGTAGAAGGCAAACATTGACTTCAGACCCCCACTTCACACGTTAGTTGGGCATGAGGATGATTTGCGAGAAGAGGAGCCTGAACTCGATCGAGCTGAGGATCGAGCTGAGGACCGAGCCCAAGTGAATGAGGATTTGGGTGAGCCTGAGTGCTACTATTTTGAGGAGTATGAAGCTCCAAGGATGAACCCCTCTGTTGTGGCTGCTCACAAGAGGATTGGACTTCTCCAAAAGTTCAACAAATGGCAAGGGAAAGCCATGAGAAAATGCAAAAGTCCATGGACAAGATGGTGAGCAAGATCAAGAAGTTTGGAGAAGAAGGTCTGGTTCTTCACAAGAAGAAGAAGACCCATGGCTCCTACATTCCCTAGGAGTAGATCTCTCTCACCACTCCAAGGAGGCTCCTGCCCAAGAGCCTCACAGAGCCTCATCATTCGAGCCAAGGGAAGGAGAAACAACACGCAGAGGAGGAGGAAGAGTTCCAAGGCCGACGCTCCAACTCGACCACCGGACTCGATCGAGTCCAAACAGAGGAAACTCAACTCGATCGAGCTGAGGTCGAGTTGACCTGGAGGAGCCGTTTCGAGAACCCTGGATTCGAGTACGATCCAGCACCTTACCAGGACTTCCTCAGAGATGGACTCCTACAACAGTTCGAGCGAGCCAGCTCCACCAAGGCCAAGGAGCCACACCACTTCGAGGAAGAAGAGAAGAGGAAAGGAGCCGCAAGCTCGATCGAGTGAGGAAGTCGAGTGGAGTGCTCCTGATGGCCGTCTCCATCTCCAGACCACGACCTTGCCTCCCAGTTCTTTGGGGGGCACTGAGGTATCCAAACACCAACCCTTGTATATACCATTTCATATTTTCTTGCATTTGTTTTTTTTTTCTTGGTTTTGCCCTCTTGAATCTTTCACTAAATTTCTCTCACACAAGGGACTGTGTGATTTAAGTTTGGGGGAGGGTTCAAGAGATGATTTAACCTTGTTTTCTTTGTTCTTAGTTTTTCATTTATTTGCATAGAAAAACCAAAAAAAATAAAAAAAAATCCAAAAATATTTTCATCTTTTTGCATTCATATTTGTTAGATTGTTTAGGATTGCATCTTTTCTTGCATTGTTGATTTGACTTTGAAAACTTGTTCATCTTTTGCGATTTCTTGAGTGCCCTAGATTCTCTTGTGCATTAGGGTGAGATTGATTGAGCAACAAGAACCATGTTTATCTTGATCATATCGCTGCATGCACATCTCATTCAACCATTGCTGTGATTTGATGCATTTCCCTATCTATTTGAACCATAACTTGATCTTTAATTACCAATGCTTGCATTTGATTTCAACTCATGGCTACCACATACATATCTGGACATTCTTTACCATTTTCATATCCCTTTGCTTGTCCAGATAGCTGATCTCTATCTTTGAGACAGTTACCACACCTTAAACCTAAGCCTTTTTCATTTCAAACCCCATATTATCTCTTGTGCGAATGTGAGAACCTTTCTTGGCTTTGCTTAGCATAAGGTGTTGTGTTTAAACCGGCAGGGGCAGTAGTTCTAGTTGTCTAGTTCTCTTGGGATTGTTTTCAGGCTAAGTTTGGGGGTGCCAACTCGAGCTCGATCGAGTTGGGTGTAAAAACCAGAAAAGTGGTAAAAGTTGGGAAAAACCAAAGGAAAAAGAGTTTAGTTAAGTCCAGGGAGTTGGCAGTGTTAAAAAGGGTCTAGTAAAGGTTTGGGAAGTTAAAAAAGAAAGTAAAAAGGGTTCTAAGTAGAATGAAAAGAAGGCAAAGCCTCAAGTGTCAAAAAGAAAGAAAAGTTCCCTAAGTGTTTAGAAAATCCCAAACCGCTAGATGTTACCTCAAGAAGCCTCTCCCTAGTTCTTAAAAGAAAAGTGAGCAAAGCTCCTCAGTTTCAAAGGCGAAATGCCAAAAAGGGTAGTTAGGATTTTGTTCTAAAAAGCTCTAAGTGTTGAACTCGATCGAGTTAGGATTAGGGGCTCGAGCTGCTGTTCTTGCATCATCTTTGGTTCTAACACTTAGCCTTCTGCCAAAGCAAAGCCACTTTCTTGAGAGATCCCTGTTACTAAACCACCATACAAAAGAGACCCTCTTTGTCTCTTAACCCATAAACCCTTGAAACCAAATGAGTTGATTGATCTTGCATGTTTTTGGTTCACTGTTTTTGCTTAATGAATGTTAAAGGGATTTGCTGATTTGAATGCATTTTTGAGTGACTGTGAAGTGGGATTGATGTTGATAAGCATGGTTAAATCTTAATGAATATCTCTCACCTTGTTGCATTCTAGAATCTCTAAGTTGGACATTTAGCAAATCGCTTTTGAGGACATGTTTTTAAGTGTTGAATCAGCTTGTTTTCAAACCTCATCTCTTTCTTGTTCTATTTGTTTGCTTGAGGGCAAGCAAAGTCAAGTTTGGGGGTGTTGATGTACTTGCATTTTACATAGTTTTAGTACATCTTTTATGCATCTTTTGCATAGTTTTAGCATCCATTAGCATCATATCTTGTTCCTTTTCTCTTCTTATGCATTCATAGTAGTTTTAGGTTGCATTTGCATACATATGCATGTTTGGTCCTTTGAAATAGGTCTTTTGGAGCATTCTGGAGCATATGGGACGTGAGGAGCATGGAGGACTTGGCATGGACGCAGCTCAACTGGACACGCAAAGGAAGAAGGAGGAAGTCATCTTGAAGTCGAGCTCGACCGGCCAAGCTTCAACTCGATCGAGCTGAGAAGTCAACAGTCAAACCCGAAAAATGTTGCTTCCCCCTTGACTTCCTTTGACCCTAAACCTAATCCTCTTGTATTTAAAGGCTCTAAGCCACGAAAAAACACAAGCTTTAGATTACTTTTGTTTTAGCTTTTTTAATTTTTGCACTTTTTGAGCCCTAATCCTCTTTGTGTTCTTGAGCTCTTGCTCTTGAACCTTAGATCTGGATATCTTCTTTGTATTTGCACTTGCTTATTTCAATAAAAGTTGTTTATTTCATCTCCTCTTTCATTTGATGTCTCTTTCATTGCATTTGATTGTGTTTTCATTCATGGTAGCTAGATTAGAGATCCTTATGCTTAATCTCTTCTTGCTTATGTTCTTAATCTAGAAATCTCTCTCTTTTGGACAAACCTTAAGGCTACATGACCACTACCCCTGGCTTGTATGTCCTAGGCGATTCTCCACATGGAAGTGATGGAAATCGCTTGGAAAAGGTCCACTAAGAGCTCCAATAAACCTTGCTCTCGAAATGGAGTTCATAGGTGTTGGATGGATTAGTTTGAGCAATGATCCTATGGCCTCCAAGGCTTGATTCTCACTGGCTAACCCCCTGTTTCTGAGATCAAGTCTTGGTTGATAGCTTTCACCTTGGGAAAGGGTTAGCTAGGCATTGAGAAGCTCAATATCAAGAGATACCTTGATACAAGTTGTTTAAGAGCAAGATTGATTAAGTATAGCTTCCCTGATTGTAAGACCCTGTCTTAGACCCTAATATTCGCATTAGCTTGTTAAAGTTCCTGCCTTTATCGCTTTTTACGCTAACTCGACCCTCAACTCGATCGAGCTTGGTTACTCTGTTCCCACTCGACTCGAGTCCTTGGTCGAGCTGCTTGCTTTACTGCTTTCTTTACTTTATTGCATGCATTTCATTTCATTAGGTTGTTAGTGTTACTATCATTTACTGCTGCTTGACTTTCTTGTGATTTCATATTCTCATAGAGTCAATTTCACCCTTTTGGATTGATAACCCTTATACTACATGACTATGATGGTTAAGGGAATTGATTGATTGTGATTGTGTTTGCACCATACCATCCCATCTTCATTACCACTGTTGCATTCCACCTCATTCATTTCATATCTTCACATCACACACAAATCCTATCATTAGAGGTTTACAAAGGGGTCGGAGCCACGAAAGTGGAAAGATCATACCATAATGTTTCTGGTTCTAAATGGCACATAATTACAATAACCCTAATCGATCGATCCTTGCTTCTTGAATTGCTTATCTTAAGACTATCTTATTGCTTAGCCCTTCTCTCCTATTGATTTCAATATTTTATTAATTTGCATGCCTTTGCTTTCACTGCACATCAACCAATCCAATTCTGTTTTCCCTAGCTCGATCTCAATCTCATAGTTTGTAGTGTGCAATCTGGTCTTTGTGTTCGATACCCGTTTATTACTTCTGACCTATGCACTTGTATAATCAGGGATAGGAAAAGGGAAGACCTGATCCGCGATCAGAAACCCTTATTTTCTGGTTAAAAGAGGACCAGCCGCATTTTCTTCACACTTTTCGAGGTGAAAAATTTCAGAGAAGAGAAGTGGAGATTTTCGAGAGATTTTCGAGTTTTTAGAGTCAGATCGAAGTGCCGTTCATAGTTGTTCGTTGTCATCATCTCTCATTTCCCCCTTTTCAATCTATTTTAGAGGTGAGTGCGTGATCATAGTCTCGTAATTGCTAGAAAATTGATTGATTAGTTGAGTTCATGTTGATTTATGTGTTTAATCGTGTTATTGGTGATAATTGATGTTGATTTCGTTTTTTTCGTATTGTTTCGTTGTTCTGGGTTTTGTATGCGAATTGGTGTTTATTGTCAAAGAAAAACTCAGTTGAATTAGCTTCTCAAAATTACCTAACTAGTTGGAAAATAAAAATGACAAGATTAAAATGTTTTATTGTTTGAAGGGAAAGAAAGACACAAACATAGTTGGAAAAAGATTCAAACTAAATTGAACATAATACTAATTAAAAGTCTAGAAATTATCTTCGATTTCAAAAGAACTTATACCGATCATCAAAATATAATACATTTCCTACAAGTCTAGAATTAAATCCCTAAAATTACCAACTAGGTTGTTGACATCATGATAAATCAAAATGGCAAAGATAAAAGGTTTTAAAGGTCCATAACCATGAATCCTTAAACAAACAAACACATAAACGAAAAACAAAAGATAAAACAACAGAACACAAACACAGTTTCAAAAGACCTCAAAACAAACTTAAAAACATAATATCATTCCTACAAGTCTAGAAATGAGGATTGTTGATTCCCGGCTAATCCCTATTGATATCAATCAACATCACCTTCATCAGCACGTGTTCTATCACGTGGTGGTGGCTCTTGACAGAGACCATCGTTGGTCGTCATAGTGTTGTTGCTCCAGTGAAATTATGGATCATCATTGTTGACGTTGCTTCCTTCCTCTTTCATTCCAAGCCCACGGCTCATGAAATCAAAAGGGTATTGCCTTGGTTGACTCATATCCATTATTGGATTATTGCTCACGATATGATGATGCTGTAATGGTTGAGAGACTGACCCAAGCAAATCACTGAAATTCATCACCGGTGGACCAATCAGATCCATCTCCAGATTAGGGTTTCCGTTGCTACTACTTCCTTGGTACGGAAGATAACTTCTAGGGTTTGGATCTTCAATACTGGCTCGCTGGTGGATTTGAGAGTTGAGTGGTTCATCAGTAGATGAAACAAACCACTTATCCATCAAGTAATGACTTTGATTTCCCCTTAGTAAAGAACCGATATTAACCCTTTGCACTGCTTCATCATTCTTCCCCAATCTATTATCGTCTTGATTGCCTCCTATCACGGAAATATCATTTTTGGCGGTCTTAGAGTACTTCTTTGACTGAACCTCAAAATGATGCACTGGTGGATCGCGAAGAGGAGGATGCTCCACGAAATCTAGCCTCTTCCTGAGAAGCATGATCTTACCCTTTAAGAAAGATAGCAATTTGTGTATCTCATTCAAGTTAAGGTCAACAAATATACGACCATGATGTAGTTGCACCATCAGTTGATCGATCACATGCTCCATGTTCTTCGTATGACTCTTCGTCCATTGCTCTTGAACTTTTCTTGTCTTCTCCTTGAGGTAGGATTCAAGGCTCATCTATTTCTTCTTCTTCTCGATCTCCGGTAAGGCAAAAAATATCATCTGGGAGGTCACTAGCCGCCTCAACAGATGGCCACACTGTCGGCTCAGTCTCGTTGGGGCTGAATATTATCATGCAACCCTTTAAATCACACAAGATAGTTAGTTCTCTTACCTTTTTCACCAACCCAAGCTTTCTATTTTTCAAACTTATTACTCTTGAGCTTTCATTTTCTACCCATGCAAGTTTCAATTTTTTTCTTGTCATGAGAGCACACTCTTTGATTTTGATCGTTTTTTTCTGTTTTGATTGGTGTTTATGGAAGAATATTTCACTAGTGGTTTATATAAGGAGGATTGAAACAAAGAGATAAGGTGGATGAATAGATGATCATGCTCACGATTCTTATATGTAAAGTTTGTATCTCCACAGATGGAGGAAACCTGCCCTTCACTCGCTAAAGTGTAACATTGGTTGCTTATGGCACCCTGGTACTTTCAATAGCGGTGCCTCATGGTTAATTAGAGACCACTCAGGCTCGGTTCTGTTTCACAGTAGAAGATCGTATGCGCTAGTAACATCTCAGCTTGAAGCGGAGCTCCTCAGCTTTTCCTGGGCCATTTCTTCGTTGGCAAACTTACGTTTCAGCTCTGTCATCTTTGAGTCTCCCCTAATTCTTGCTCGGAAAGCTCTCATGGAACCTCATCTCTTCCCGCAGCTGAGACCTCTACTGGATGAGATATTTATCACCTTACAATCCTTTGTCTCATGGAGCCTGGTTCATACATCTTATACTGCTAACCGTGTTGCCAACGCTATTGCAATCAGTGTGATTGAAACGAACCAACTGCAGTCCTATGTTGCCAGGAGTGGTCCGGTCTGGCTCAATGGTCTTCTTGCTGACGATGCAGCGCCTTGGTAGGCTGACTAGCTCTCGGTTGGGTTCCTAATCGGTGTTCCCCTTTGAGCTCTATTGAGCCCTTTCTTTGTTTCTTTTTCGTTTGTTGGTTTCCTTTTTGTTATCTCTTTGATTTCACATATAAGATGTCTAATGACATCATGAACGCCTCCTTTGTACCCTTTTCTTTCGTATTATCTAGTGTTAAAAAAAAAAGTTTGTATCTCCAGTTTGAATTTCTCAGCTTTTAATGGTATTCTAATATGGTCGACGAAAATATGAGGGAATGTTTTGTAAAGATATTAATTGAAGATTTTGGTTTGAATAGTATTAGTTTTTTTGTTCATACAGTTAAGATAAAACTAAACCGGTTCGATCTAAACTGATCCGAAACTATTTTTTCAAGAAACTTAAAAATTTACCATATTTTGTTTGAAATAGTTATTTTTCAAAGATCAAAAGACCTTAACTGATTTCAACATAGTGGAGAAAACAAATTGAAATAAGATTTCTTAAAATAAAAGAAATTCATTTATATTAGATTTGTAAAACAATATGGTTCAGAATTGAATTCCAAACTAAACCAAAATCGTACTACGCTGTTTACGTTATACCTTAATAATTTGTTCAAAACCAAACCGAATCTAAACCCGGATTGAACCACGTTTGAAATATCTATTTGGATACCATGGAATTAGGTAAAATGAATTTATTTCTAAATACATTGGGAAATAATATGACTTTGTGGTCATAGTCAATATACCGAATTTATTATTTAAATTGTAGTTTGTCATTAGTTAACGCTTATAATTTGATTAACCACATCATTTCCATTACTGTGCATTGTACAAAATAGCAAGTTTGACGGCCATTTTTGGAATTTTAAACATTGACTATACAATTCAAGATTATATTATGAACAATTATATCACAGATTATTATGGATATAAATGTTGACTGTTTGGATATAAACATTATTTTAACTTTCTCATGGTAAATTGGAAACATATTAAAATGTTTTTGCTAAATCCTTACAAAAAGTTGACTTCAAATTTATATTATATTTTGTATTCTCTTCTTAATTTTAAATATGAAAATATGATATATTTGTATTATATGATACTCCTTCCATTCTTTATTATTTGATGTTTTAACATTTTTTTTCCTTGTTCCTAATATTTTGATGTCTTAGATTTTATTTAATGCATTTCACTTTACAAAACATTAATCTCATCGAAAAGATAGATTTTGGTGAAAATAAATAAAAATCAAACTTCATAACCAATAGAAAAAATTACGAGAGTAACTAATAATGTTAACACAATTAATGAAGTAGAATACTAGTTAAAAAAAAAAAAAGTAATTTGTTAAAGTAAATAATAATGGTTTATTTATATGTATGAAAATACTAAAATTGTTATAGAAGAAAAGAGAACAAGAGAATAGAGGAATTGGTTGTGTGTTATTCCATTGATAATGAGCTTCTTATATAGGATTACAATATAGGGTTTTCCTTGGAAGAATACACTTGGAGAACAAGTTAGAACATTCTAGAATATGGGCCGATAATGGGTTCCATATAAACTATTTAACACTCCCCCTTGGAAGTCCATTATCTAAAAATATCTTCTAAGTGCGCAGGATGCTGCCTCGTTAAAACCTTACCAGGAAAACCCAAAGGGAAAAACCTTAGTTAAGGAAAAAGAGTACAACGCGCAACTACTCCCCCTCATGAGAACATGTGTAGATCAGGTGAACTAACTTCTTGAAAGTAGCAGATGGAAACTCCTTTAAAATCTTCACTTGAACGGTCTTTAGAACATTGACATCGCCATTCTTCTTGGGTTCATGGGTCAAGATGATTCATCTTGATCAATCTCCTTGCTTCACTTGATCTCATAAATAGATGACAAGACTTCTTTAGATGTTTCTCATTTGTGTGTTCTTTGCTACCTCATTAAAACCTTTCATGGAAAAACCCAATGGATAAAAACCATGAGAAGGAAAAAGAGTACAACCACACATATCATTATATTCTCCCCCTTGGAAGCATCTTCTTCAGAGATGCATTCCAATAATAAATATCTTTTGGAGATTACTATAAATATAACTCATGAAAGTCATTTAGACTTTTAGTCTATGACATCTTTTTCTATAAACAATCATTTGGACTTCTGGCCAAATTTTCTCTTTTATATACATTCTTGAAACATCTATCTTGTATATATAATCTCATGCTCATTTTGCTCATTTTCAATTATGAAAGAGACTAACATATTTTTCAAATAGCATTTAAGTATGGTACTTCAGGACCAAATATATGTGAGCATTGTTTATGTAAATCATGCCATAACATTTCTGGGAATTTGGGATATCTTAAGACAACTTTGTCTTTTCTTTTATCCCATCTCCTTTTGTGATACTAATTTCGACAATTCTTATGGAATTTCGATGATGTTTAGATAAGGATCTCTTTTGATCTATAAATATACATGGGTATTTAGCTTATATATTCACTTTCCTGATTATATCCATGAATCAATTTCTTTTCATTTGATTAAATAGCTAATATTTTCCAGGAACAAAACAATGATATCATTAATTCTTTAATGATTATATCCTTCAGGGACTTTTACATAAATGTCATTGTTTAGTGAGTTGTATAAGTCAAGTTCTTCTTTCATTGCCAGACTTAATGAACTTGAAAGTTGCATCCACCACATGAGAGTATATCTCTTCATACTCATTCTTCTTCGGCACAAATGCCTATTTATAACTCACTTGTTTCACACTTTTAGGTGAAAGGACTTCTGGTCCAAATACTTTTTCTCTTTCTAAGAGGATTTAGTTATGTGTCTATTGCTTCTTTTCGATTTGGCCAAATCATTACTTTGTGTACACAATGCAATAGACTTTGTTTCATGATCCTCTTTCTCATTCATAATATCAACTGCTACATTGCATGCAAATATATTATTTACACGTTGATTTGCTTCTGGTTCCATTTTATTCTATAACATAAGTAATTTCTCGAGATCTCATCATTGTCTCAGGTACCTGAATTTCTTATTTGTCATGTTTAATGTCTCTTCTGGAGATTATTCATAAATATTAGTTTCCTCGGTTTGACCATTATCTTATGCACTTTTTACTTTTTCGAGAATTCTAATATTTGGAACCGACAAGTCTATCACGCTTCATGCGTTCTTTAGACTCACTAGCAGCTTGATACTGTCCTTCTGGGACATCAATTCTTATTAGAGCATTTACAGTTGGTAAGTGACTCAATCACTATATTTGGATCAGTAAATGTATTTGGCAACTGATATTGTAGGTTTTGTGAATGAATTATCTTTAGGACTTATATTTTATATTCTCTAGTCCGAGGATCAATGATAATTCATCCGAACTATAATCTTTCTCCAACTGTTTATTTTCTCCCCATGATGTTGGAAAGTGACTCACTAAAATGACAGTCAAATGAGATTCACATCCAACATGTATTTACCACCACCTCTTTCGAGGATCCATCTTATATTATTGTGGTGGAACAATATTGATGTGTACTGCACATCCAAATATTTAAGATGGAATATATTAGGTTTCTGACCCAAAAACCAAATTCGGGGAGAACTTTTAGTTACTCATTGGCTTATGCGAATTAACACTTTTGCATTTTGTTTATGAACATTTACTACGAGATGTTCATCATTTACTTTTGCCAAAATTTTTTCATGAAAGACTTAATATGTGAATTCACTGGCATTACTAAGTAATCTCGCAAACTTCAGGTTGCAAAATTATTTCATTGATACATACAACAATTTTGTTGATGCATTACAAAACACAATGAAATTTCTTATAGATAAGTCCACGAAATGGGTTATTAAACCACATGTTTCTTGTATATTCTCTAGAAAATGAATAGATTCAAAATCATGGCTAGTGATAAATGTTGTATTATCATAATCTCTTATGATAAAATATCACATTAGAAATCATTAAGAAGAATCTTCTTGTTCTTCAATATATGTCTACATGTTGTATCTTACTTCGCATAATTCTTGAACTGGAATGGTCTAACCAGCTCATAGCAAATTATGTTAGATTCAGCAAACTTCTGGTTTACTACATAACATCTATTTAACTTTTATTATTGATTGTGGGATTCATCCATTCTCCCCCTCGAGATGATGATACTTGAGGTTCATCTATCTCGAATTGAATTCAATAACATACCCAATGTGAATCATGTCTTATATTGTTAGATTCTCTAAACTTTTGATGTTTGTATTATATCTTTGATTATTTTCACTTTTGGGATTTCATAGATATAATGTATCAACGATTATATTCATATAAAGAGATCTATATTTATATACTCTTCTAGAGATATATCTTTCATTTGCAATAGAAAGATTCATATTCATGTCTATGGTCACATCTTTAACTATTTTACTTGCATATCACATTCACTTCAGAAAATGGATCATAACCAATTAGACAAGATTCAAGATTCTCATCAATAACTCATTATATTATCAAAACTTATGCATTATCTTCCAGATAACTAAAACTTATTTATAGACTTCAGGTCTTGTAATCTTTGATGCAAATATAATATATAGAAAATATAGAAAAATAAAATAAATAAATATTATCAAACTACATATATGTATAAATAAAGCATAATAAGAACAATTAATATCAATAACATGTCACATTTTATTATCACTTCAGGTGACAAATTTAATTTTAAAAGAAAATAATAGATTAAAAATCATTAAGAATTTCTATGCTATTGTGTCTACTGGACAACAATATATTATAAAATACTTTTTAAACATAGTTATATTATTGTGTTTTCAGGACAACAATATTTTTTTGATTTCTTCTAACACATTTGTATTATTTCCACTTATAAACTTCAAGTTTATGTGGTCTTAGATGCAATAATTTTTTTTTTTTAGATTGCTCTATTAAGTTATATCACTTCTGGTGATTATTTATTTAGATTAATGTTTTAGACCATATCACTTATGGTGATCATTCTTTCAGATTACTCTAAAGAATTTATAGATTTTTATAGCTAAGTACTCAATTTTCATTATGAAAGGCCATTATCAGATTTTAAGCAAATCAAGCAAGCCACGATATCATAGACATTCATATTTGTATACTGGAATTTCAGATTCTATAAACATAGAATTTTATAAAGTAAGTAAATAATAATAGCTATCAACTTCTTTCCGTAGTGGTTGCAAAACCAAACCAACCATATGTATGAGAGACAAAGCATTAGAATATCAGATAGATTTTCTTTCAATGAATCGATATATAAAATCAAATTCCATTTTCCTCTAAGTTTGAATAAAACAATAATAATTATAAGCCAAGTAAATCAGAACTTAAATCAAATGCGAACAAAAGCCAGCGAAGTTATAATCATGATTCTGAATGACATTGATAAGAGCATGTGCAATGCATATACCCATATGGGTTTCTTCCCACATTTAAATATTAAAAAAAATATTATTTTAGTTAAAGAAATTTGGAGAAGAAACTTGAGAATTATGGCACAACATTGCACATCCATATGGGTTTCTTTAAAAAAAAAATTATGATTTTTTTTTCAAGTATTTATAAAATTGAAGAAAATAATATTATTCATAATAACTAATACATTATTAAAAAGACAAATACAACATTTATTACATATAAAACGGAAAAAAACGCATACAGAGAAAACACAAAGACAAACATACATGTTCTAAACCATATGAAAACATGATTAAGAACCAAATTTGTTCCAAATATGCTCAACCAAATCAGCTTTCAATTGGTGATGCTTTTGTTGGTCACGAATATCAGCTCGATTAGCCATAATATTGTGGACATTCGACGGCAAGCGGTCAGGGGGATGTACTTGTGAAGACCCGCTCCCGTCTGCTCCTCCTTGTTGAAATTCCGTTTCGTTATACTGAGTTTCAGCGTCTCTTTCATCTTCCACAATCATATTGTGTAATATGATACAAGCCTTCATTATATTCCCTATCTTCTGCTTATCCATTGTAAGAGACGGGTTTTTAACAATTGCAAATCGAGCTTGTAAGACTCCAAAAGCGCGCTCAACTTCTTTGCGGGCAAACGATTGATGGGCACAAAATAATTTTGCTTTCGGTTCTCCTGGCTGAGGAATTGGTTTGACAAAAGTCGACCATTCCGGATATATACCATCTGTGAGATAGTAAGCCTTCTTGTATCGGTGTCCATTAACAGAGAATGACACCTTAGGAGCTCGACCTTCTAATATATCATCAAACACGGGTGAGCGGTGGAGAACATTAATGTCGTTTAAAGTACCTGGAGGTCCGAAAAATGCGTGCCAAATCCACAGATCATACGACGCGACGGCCTCTAAAACGATTGTTGGTTTTGCATGACCCCGTGCATATTGCCCTTTCCATTCCGTGGGACAATTTTTCCACTCCCAATGCATACAGTCAATGCTTCCTATTGAGCCAGGAAATCCACGCGTCTCTCCGACCTTGAGTAATCGTTTAAGATCTGCTGGTGTAGGCCTTCTGAGATAGTCCTCCTCATAAAAACCGATGATTGCGTTGGTAAATTTATGCAAGCATTTTGCGCAGTGCTCGCTCCTAGTCTGAGGTATTCATCGACTGCATCAGCTGCATTGCCATATGCAGCATACGAATGGCGGCGTGCATTTTTGTAAGCCGGTAGACCGGGCTTTCCAGTACCATCCGGTATGTGCTGAAAGAAGGGTAAGTCGGATAGCTTGTTAACTATACGCATGAACAATGGTCGGTTCATCCGAAAGCGACGTCGGAAAATGGCCTCGGGATAGATAGCATTCTCACTGAAATAATCATTGATCAAGCGGATGTTCCCTTCTTCACGTCTTCGATCTATGACCGCTCGTTTCTCCCTTCTCTTCTCTGGCTCAAGAACTTCATTTATATCATCTAAACGAAAACAAGAGTGTTGCTAAATTCAGTATTGGCAAATGTTTAGTTTAGTGGAATCAATCATGAACCTCAATATCAATATTTGTTTTCCAAAAATATTTGTTTTCCAGAAACATTACGGAAGCAGGTGTATCAATAAGACCAGTTTATTCCATGAAGCATAAACAAGAATAAAACATGACTTTCATAAAACAAGTTTAATGATATAGACCAGGAAGCATTAAAACATGACTTTCATATAAGGAAACCGGGAACACAAGGCATCAAACCATTCAAAACAACAGGACATGACTAGATTATAAGGAAACCGGGAACACAAGGCATTAAGACAAGGCATTAGGACATTTCACTTAACTGAAACCTACTGATAAATCTGACTAATTAGCTTATCCTTGAGCGCTTTCTCTATTTCGTTAAGTGGTTCGGTTTTTCCTAAGAGGTTAGCTAGGACTTGTTTATCCGCTAATTTGTCCTTGTTAGTGAACTCCTTCTGACTTAGAGCAGCCACGGCTTGGAGGTTCTTCATAGCAGCCTCCTGTCTTCGTGGTTCTCTTCACGGTCTTGGATCCTCTCAACTTTGCAGCCTTTGATGCCTTCACACCGATCGGTCTCTCTTCTTCTTGTTCCTCCCTGGGACCGACGTCTCCGGAATCATGTGGCTGTGCTCTTTTGGTCTGCGTTTTGCCTTTATCTCTATTAAGAGAACACCACTTCTGATCGTTTCTAAGAGCTCTTCCACGCATGGTCTAAGATGAAGTTGGTCTTATGATCCTGGTAATAGAACTTGTAAGCCATCTGGAAGATATCATCATCGGATTGGCCGCTTGTAGCTTGACGTCTCGCCTGGTCAAAGCATCCGCAAAACAACTGCACTTCTTTGTTTATTTTCGTCCATCTCTGCTTGCAAGTATTCCACATGCGAGGAGGGAAGTCCTTCACCGCAGTACACCCATGATAGTAGTTGCAAACCCGTTTCCAAAACGCGAGCTTTCTCTTCATTTGCAATGACGCCATCTTTGCTGGTGTTTAACCACGCGGTCACCAGCGCCCCATCTTCTGCGTTTGTCCATCTTCTTCTCGCTTCCCGTGTAGGCAATGGTGAGCTCTCATCTACACCATCAGCGTCATCTGCTGTGGAGCTAGTTTGGGTACTAAAGAGAGGAGTTTGGTCACCGAAGAGAGGTGTCTGTGTACTAAACAGAGGAGTTTGGGTACCAAAGAGAGGTGTTTGGGTACTAAACGAAGGTGATTGGGTACAAAACGGAGGTGTTTGAGGTGTATCGGTTTGGTTCATGAGGTATGTGAAGGATCTAGGAAAGCTCGAGGGACTATTGGAACCCATTTCGTAAACAGAAAATGTTTTTTACTTGACTAAAAGTAGGGTGACCTAGAGGTTTGTTTTAGGGTTAGCGAGATGAGTGAAGAAGAAGCTCACCAAGTTGTGTCTTTATAGGCAAAATTGGGTGTTACTAAAAGCGACAAGACATGAAACCATTTTGAAAGTTTTTTAACTCATTTAACTCTACACTTTAGTGGTTGACATTGCATTTAACTCAACATAAGTAACATACAAGCAAAATTCCTAATCGCTCACAACCTAAATCAGACCTATGAACCAATTAAAAGCAAACAACAACCGCAACCATTAACACCTCTCTACCTAAACCGCAAACAATAACTACAGCCGCAAGCTAATCTATTACACAAAGGCGGAAACCTAACCTTGTACTTTCTCGAGCTGATTTGAGTTGCCATCATCTCCACCAGCTGTCTTCTTCGACGCCATCTCGAGACATGAGGAAAAAGAAGAAAGAATACATGTTAGTTAAAAGAAAAGAGCATTCAAAGCTCTAAGCATTAAGATGTATGCTTTCTAGTTCCGTTGGATTTTTATGAATAATAAAACACAAGAGACACCAGTTTTAAGAATCAATGTCACGCACAAAGCATTCAACCGACATGATACAACAAAACGAATCAATATGAGCTCGCAAACCATTTCGGGAGATTACAATCACGTTTCAGACAGAACATATACTATAACAGTTTCACCCAATTCGATTCACCTCAGATTAAATCAGACAACCACACATGGCAAATCAATTAACATTTCCAGCAAACTCAATTTCCTAAATCACAAATCCGATTTACGTTTTCAAACTACTCAACCACCAAAATTCATTTTATACTGAGTTCGGATAGAGGCCCATACCTGAGAAACTCGCCGAAATTCTAAAAACTCGCTGGAAATCGCCGGAGATCGAACACGAAAAAACGAGAACTGCGAGACGACGAAGAAGGAGAAGAAGAACAGAGGAGAAGAAAAACTGGACGAAGGAGAAGAAGAACTGGACAAAGGAGAAGAAGAACAGAGCAGAAACGGGGTATCGGAGACAGAAATCTCGTGTCGCCGATTTCAGATCGACGAGAAGCGGAGAAAGCGAGGAGTAAAGTGAAATGAAAAAAAAGAAAAAAAATTCGGGACCTTCTACTGCTGATATGTGGCCGGTAGAAATGGTTGTGGGCTGCTTCCGGGAGAGACGATTCTGGAAGTTGAGCTTGCCACATGTGTAATGTTTGGCAATTTTTAATTCTTTAATTATAAGCTAAAGAAACACAGTGAATATGTGCGTTGCACATGCTCTAAGCATCTTGGTAATGCAAAAATTTCTATGTGAAACTTCATTTCATATGCATCCAAAATGACACTAGAAGGAAGACTTACTGAAAACTCAAAATATAGGCTCATATTAAGGTACGGACGTGTATCAAGCAAACGTGTAAGTATGAGACTAAAATTGCTAATACATACTCTAAACATATACAAAACATTCGTTGCAATTAGAACTGCTTTACATGCTTAACCATTTATTCTTAGTTTCTAAAGATGCTTTATAAATTATAATTAACTCATAGTTTAACTATTACAAGAATCATGTATATTAAGCATTATGCATGAATTATGAAAGAAACAAAACTAAACCAACCAACAATTTACTAATTAAGCTTACTCATTGATTTTTCAAGCCAAACATTAGTATGAGGATAGTAAGCAAACAGACAAATTCAAATTATAAAACACAGATTTCTAGTCAAACAATAATGGTGATGAAGCAACGTATGTAATAACATAATAATCAATGATTTTAAATAACAACTATGATTTAACCCGCACAATTGTGCGGGGTAAACTGTTATTATTGGTGGTATACAACGTGCGCGGCAAACGATTTTTAAAAATAGTAAATGAATTAGTATAGTTTTGTTGTTTGCAAGAAGAAATTAGTTAGATTTCAGAAGTTTATAGATTATAATTAGATTTAGGTGGTGAGTGGCATATGAGTTAATAGTTAATGAGATAGAGTTGGTTGTCATAGTTAACAATAGAGTTGATTGCCATATTGACTTTGTAATAATATACTATGTTTTGCATTGTTAAACTAAAGTTGGTAATATACTCTAATCAGCAGTGTTTTGAAAACCGGACCGATCTAGTGGTCGGACCAAATTCAACCATGAATCGGACATGTGACCGGATTGGGTTTCTGGTCTAGTTTATAAACAATTGATATGATAAATTAATTAATTATATGTTAGATTATTTCACAAATTAGGTTTAATTTATTTTTTCTAATTATTATATTTATGTTTATACGTATATATCAACTTTTAACTATTTATAATATGTATTTTAAAATTTCTATATCTAAAAATAAATAAAAAATAAATTATTATGAACCGGGTTCAACCTGGTCGAACCAAATTGAACAATGACCCATATGTTTATCCGGTTCGCCTTCCGGTCCGGTCTTAAAAACATTGCTAATCACTAATCAGTAATCATTGAAATAAAATGTAGAATAATACTAAAATCTGAATGTAAACGAACTTATTAAACTCGTAAAATAAAAAATTTCAAACGGTAAAAATAGATTATTGAACGTGTAAAAGGATCTTATTGAACCCACAAAAGAAAATTATTCAACTTGTCGAAAACATTATCCAATCCGTAAAACATTATTCAACATGTGTCAAAACAATCGTTCAGTGAAATAAACATATTCAAATCGTAAAACAAAATTATTCAGTCCGTTTAACTTATTCAACCCTTAAAATAAAATTATTCAACCCATAAAAGGATATTATTGAACCCACAAAATAAAATTATTCAACCCATAGAAAAATCATTCAATCCGTAAAAAATTATCTAACTTGTGTAAAAAAAAATCAGTAAAATAAACATATTTAACCCGTAAAAAAAATCAATCCGTATAACTTATTCAACACGATTTCAAACCGTAAAAATATATTATTGAACCTGTAAAAGGATCTTATTGAACCCACGAAAGAAAATTATTCAACCTGTCGAAAAATTTATCCAATCCGTAAAACACTATTCAACATGTGTCAAAAGAATTGTTCAGTGAAATAAACATATTCAAATCGTAAAAGAAAACTATTCAGTCCGTTTAACTTATTCAACCCTTAAAATAAAAGTATTCAACCCATAAAAGGATATTATTGAACCTACAAAATCAAATTATTCAACCCATAGAAAAATCATTCAATCCATAAAAAATTATCTAACTTGTGTAAAAAAAACATTTAGTAAAATAAACATATTTAACCCATAAAAGAAAATTATTCAATCCATATAAACTTATTCAACCCATAAAATAGAACTATGAAACCCGTCAAAATGATATTATTGAACCTGTAAACGGATTTTATTGAATCCGCAAAAGAAAATTATTCAACTCATGGAAAATTTTATTCAATCCGTAAAAAATGATCGAATATGTGTTAAAAAATATCATTTGGTGATATAAATATATTCAATATGTAGAACTTATTCAACCTGTAAAATAAAATATTGCACCCCTAAAATAAAATATTCAACCCGTGAAAGGATATTATTGAATCTGCAAAAGACAATTATTCTTCCCTTGATAGAAATTACAAGGGCTGTGTTGTATGGAAGAAGATGACTTCCTTTCACCCAGGTATTTTCTTAATTGTTTTCTAATTCTATCTACTTCTAATTTGAAAATACTTTGTGTAGAGTGTTTGTGTTTATAAAGTGGATTATTTGAATGTGATTCATAGTATCTTTTTCCTAGTTGAAAATAGTTTGTCTAATAATCGTGTCTACATTCATACCGGTTTTCAAAGATGCGATAGAACCTTCATGCTTTTTGGTTCTGTTATTTGGCCTACAGATCAGACCCGAGAACTCAATCTTCACCTGCTTCAGGTAAACACGATTTCAGAAACAGAAGATGAAACCATACATTGTTCTACTGATTTGCTTCTTTTCTATTTGGTATCACCTAAAAACCACACTTGTTTGTTCTCTTAATTATCTTTTGGTGTTAGAGTAAAGTTCCTTTTCTTAAACTAAGAAAAAACCACCTATTCTGTACCTTGTTTATCTCATCAGTTTAATTTTATTGCTGGAGCTTTTGATTATGCGACTTTTAAGGGATTAAACTTGTGCCGTGTTTGATTTAACAGGGAACTTGTGTCGGAATGTATTGGATTCTGTAATCGCTTCATTGCTGGACGATCAAAATTAAAAATTCATTTACGTTGAGATGGTAACATGTTGACTACCTTTTTAGGCATTCTTTTGAAGATGTTGGAGGCAACAAAGCAATGCCAGAAAGGTTAAGGTGAAGATCACAAAGCTTGTTAGACTCTGGTCAATTGGAGTTTATGTGCGTTTGATTGATCTCAACATAAGATTAATGAAAGATGAAAACCATCATTTTGAGAATAAGGTTTGTACACTAACTCCTCTATTTTTCTCTTAAAACACAATTTGCAACTTCAGAAAATAGGTACAAACCAGTAAAACGTCTAAAGCAAATAAGCAAAACTAAACACATCATTATTCTGAATAAACATCTATTCTCCAATCCGTCCCGCTAGATCAAACACAGCTATGGATTGAATAAATGTCCATTCTCCTCGAGGTTGATAATGTTTGACATGTTCTCTCGTCACATCTATATATATCTGTACACCGTCAAAAGAAAATGATATTAGAACAGAGAGATAAAAGTGATATCAGAACATATAGTTTAGTTAGGAACTTTAGAACTGTTAAAAGAGATGATCAGATAACCATACACTTCCAAACTAAAATGTTTGGAAACTTACATCAACGCTGAGTGATTTAGCAATGTTTTCTTGTTTCTTTTCCATTTATTATTTCGCCTACAATCAAAACTAAAAACCGAAGGAAACCTAATACCTTTTGTTTATGGAATCATGAGAATCGTATAGAACTTACCTTTTAATCAGAGCGTATTAACTCCAATTGAATCATCGGTTTGAAGATTAGGTGGCGCTCTCCTGGCTGCTTATGAATCGCATGTCCTGTACTTAAAAACATAAGACGACCATAAGAATACCATTCGCAAAAAAGCATCTATTCTGTTATGCGGTCTAATAAAGGTTTGTTCTTCTCACCTTAGAATAGAAACCAATTCCTTATGAATCTCCTTCACTACTCTTTAGGTTTTTCTTCATTGGGTTGAATAGGTTGCCTGCAAACATGTAATATCTGAACATTCTTAATAAATCTAAATTTAGCACACTGGAATTTAGATTTATAAAAAAGTTTACCTTAAGGCAAACACGTAAGGAGGCATCTTCATTATAACATCCCGGTTTGTGATAAATGAGGAGAGGCTTAAGAGAATTGATTTGGCTACCTATGTCAATAAAGTGCACTTACATTTTCGGTCAAAGGTCTATAAGTAACTCCAGAGTTAAGCGTGCTTGGGCTGGAGTAGTTGAAGGATGGGTGACCTTCCGGGAAGTGGTTTCCGAAACCGTGTGAGTGAGGCCAAAACACGGGGAAAGGTCGGGTGTTGATTGCAGGGATAGTAAACAAGTCATTAGAGCCTCTCAAAAATAACGGACCGGCCGTCGGACAGGGATGAGGCCCACGGGCCGAGATGGGCCTGCGGGTCCAGAGAGAGGGTGTGGGTGACTCACCAGGAGGGGCGGTCGGGGCGTTATATTCATTTCTTTCGTTATATGTCCTTACATAGCTGTCGAAAAAAACATTATATTAAAATTGTGCATATCGAATATTATTGATTGAGAATTGTTTCAACAGGTTAGAGAATTCTTCGTACCCTATTAGCAAATAAAATATGGTTAGAGTATATTTTAGATGTAGTAGTAAATGAAAACATAGTAGATTAATAGAAGAAGAATATAAAACTGACCTCTTGTTTTTGCGAAGATGGTTGAGATTAATTTGCAACATGAACATCACGGAAGCACAAATAGCAATATTAACAACAATACGAAAACAAGAGTGTTACTAAATTCAGTATTGGCAAATGTTTAGTTTAGTGGAATCAATCATGAACCTCAATATCAATATTTGTTTTCCAGAAACATTACGAAAGCAGGTGTATCAATAAGACTAGTTTATTCCATGAAGCATAAACAAGAATAAAACATGACTTTTATAAAACAAGTTTAACGATATAGACTAGGAAGCATTAAAACTTGACTTTCATATAAGGAAACCGGGAACACAAGGCATCAAACCATTTAAAACATTTAAAACAACAGGACATGACTAGATTATAAGGAAACCGGGAACACAAGGCATTAAGACAAGCATTAGGACATTTCACTTAATTGAAACCTACTAATAAATCTGACTAATTAGCCTATCCTTGAGCGCTTTCTCTATTTCGTTAAGTGGTTCGGTTTTTCCTAAGAGGTTAGCTAGGACTTGTTTATCCGCTACTTTGTCCTTGTTACTGAACTCCTTCTCACTTAGAGCAGCCACGGCTTGGAGGTTCTTCATAGCAGCCTCCCTGTCTTCGTTGGTTCTCTTCACGGTCTTGGATCCTCTCAACTTTGCAGCCTTTGATACCTTCACACCGATCGGTCTCGCTTCTTCTTCTTCCTCCCTGGGACCGACGTCTCCGGAATCATGTGGCTGTGCTCTTTTGGTCTGCGTTTTGCCTTTATCTCTATTAAGAGAACACCACTTCTGATCGTTTCTAAGAGCTCTCCACGCATGGTCTAAGATGAAGTTGGTCTTATGATCCTGGTAATAGAACTTGTAAGCCATCTAGAAGATATCATCATCGGATTGGCTGCTTGTAGCTTGACGGCTCGCCTGGTCAAAGCTTCCGCAAAACAACTGCATTTCTTTGTTTATTTTCGTCCATCTCTGCTTGCAAGTATTCCATAGGCGAGGAGGGAAGTCCTTCACCGCAGTACACCCATGATAGTAGTTGGAAACCCGTTTCCAAAACGCGACAGCTTTCTGTTCATTTGCAATGACGCCCTCTTTGCTGGTGTTTAACCACGCGGTCACCAGCGCCCCATCTTCTGCGTTTGTCCATCTTCTTCTCGCTTCCCGTGTAGGCAATGGTGAGCTCGCATCTACACCATCAGCGTCATCTGCTGTGGAGCTAGTTTGGGCACTAAAGAGAGGAGTTTGGTCACCAAAGAGAGGTGTATGTATACTAAACAGAGGAGTTTGGGTACCAAAGAGAGGAGTTTGGGTACCAAAGAGAGGTGTTTGGGTACTAAACAAAGGTGATTGGGTACAAAACGGAGGTGTTTGAGGTGTATCGGTTTGGTTCATGAGGTATGTGAAGGATCTAGGAAAGCTCGAGGGACTATTGGAACCCATTTCGTAAACAGAAAATGTTTTTTACTTGACTAAAAGTTGGGTGACCTAGAGGTTTGTTTTAGGGTTAGCGAGATGAGTGAAGAAGAAGCTCACCAAGTTGTGTCTTTATAGGCAAAATTGGGTGTTACTAAAAGCGACAAGACATGAAACCATTTATGAAAGTTTTTTAACTCATTTAACTCAACACTTTAGTGGTTGACATTGCATTTAACTCAACATAAAGCAACATACAAGCAAAATTCCTAATTGTGAGCAACCTAAATCAGACCTAAGAACCAATTAAAAGTAAACAACAACCGCAACCATTAACACCTCTCTACCTAAACCGCAAACAATAACTACAGCCGCAAGCTAATCTATTACACAAAGGCGGAAACCTATCTTGTACTTTCACGAGCTGATTTAAGTTGCCATCATCTCCACCAGCTTTCTTGTTCGACGCCATCTTGAGACATGAGGAAAAAGAAGAAAGAATACATGTTAGTTCAAAGAAATGAGCATTCAAAGCTCTAAGCATGATAGTAGTTGCAAACCTGTTTCCAAAACGCGACAGCTTTCTGTTCATTTGCAATGACGCCATCTTTGCTGGTATTTAACCACGCGGTCACCAGCGCCCCCATCTTCTGCGTTTGTCCATCTTCTTCTCGCTTCCCGTGTAGGCAATGGTGAGATCTCATCTACACCATCAGCGTCATCTGCTGTGGAGCTAATTTGGGTACTAAAGAGAGGAGTTTGGTCACCGAAGAGAGGTGTCTTTTGAATTGATTGGTCAATAGCTCTTCAATTTTGTCCGGTTTAGTGGTTATCTTTCTCGTCAATTTTTTTCCGGTTTAATTTAAGTAGAAGTAGATCCGCGTGTTTTTCCGTGGGTCAATCGGGTCGGATTTTTTTACTGATCTGAGTCAACTCAGTGCACTCGGAACTTTTAACTCGGAATTTCCCCTGCTAATCTTGTTTCCAAACACTTTTTGGTCATAAATGCAGTGGCATTTTTCGTAATAAAAAGGTTTTTTTCGGGTATCTCTAAAAAGTGACGTCTAAAATAATATAGTAGAGATGGTGCTCAAGAAACATAATAACATATTATGGGTCAAGGTAATGAATGACTTGGAAGTCAAACAATAAAGCATATTATACGAAGAAGCACAATTTATTTGATAGGTCATATATGTCTTAATAAAGCACTGCAATAGATCTATAATAAAATAATGGCCTTGAATGGAAGCTCAGAACAAATGCAGATTAAATACAAATTAGATCAGATACACAATCACAATTTTAATGCAGGAGAATTTTTTTGATCTGTATCCAGATCAAAAATCAGTTAAAAAAATAAAGTGTGTATAAAAGGTGGAAAAAGCACCATGTACAGATCAATGGGCCCCACAGATTAATGATTACTTTATACTTATTTTTTTATATTTTTTATTCTTTTTTAATTACTTATTAATATCAAATTCCATAGTGGAAGTGGGACAGGATTACGATGGATTTCGTGGTTGGACTACCTGTTTCGAGGACTTTCGATGCTATTGGGTGATTGTGGATCGGTTGACTAAGTCCGCACATTTCTTGGCCATCAAGAAGACAGATGGAGCTGCTGTCTTGGCTAGGAAGTTTGTGCGAGAGATTGTGAGGCTGCATGGAGTGCCAGCTAGTATTGTGTCAGACCGTGATCCCAGATTCACTTCAGAGTTTTGGAGAGCGTTTCAGGCAGAGATGGGCACTAAGGTGCATCTGAGTACAGCTTATCATCCGCAGACAGATGGTCAGTCAGAGAGGACTATTCAGACTTTGGAGGATTTGCTGAGGATGTGTGTGTTGGATTGGGGTGGCCATTGGGCAGATCACCTGAGCTTAGTTGAGTTTGCATACAACAACAGCTTTCAGGCGAGTATTGGCATGGCTCCATTTGAGGCTTTGTATGGGAGGCCATGTAGGACACCCCTATGCTGGACCCAAGTGGGGGAGCGCAGCATGTATGGAGCTACTTATGTTCAGGAGACGACAGAGAAGGTTCGTGTTGTGAGGCTGAACATGAAGGAGGCTCAGGATAGGCAGAAGAGTTATGCAGATAGACGCAGACGAGAGCTTGAGTTTCAGGTTGGAGATAGAGTTTATCTCAAGATGGCTATGTTGAGGGGTCCTAACAGATCCATAGCAGAGAACAAGCTGAGTCCGCGTTTTATGGGTCCGTTTCCAGTAGTGGAGCGAGTTGGGCCATTGGCTTACAGGCTGGAGTTGCCTGAGATTATGAAAGCCTTTCACAAGGTTTTTCATGTGTCGATGCTGAGGAAGTGTCTTCACCCTACAGAGGAGTTAGTGGCTAGGATTCCAGAGGATCTTCAGCCAGATTTGACAGTGCCGGCAGTGCCTGTGAGGATTTTAGAGAGGAGGGAAAAGGTTCTGAGGAACAAGAGGATTCCCTTACTGAGGATTTTGTGGGATTGCAGTGGTTCTACAGAGGAGACTTGGGAGCCAGAGGCAAAGATGAAGTTGAAGTTCAGGAAGTGGTTCGACAAGCAGGTCGAGGAGTGAGCTTATTTCATCTTTGTAGCCTCAGTTGTTATTTTTGGCTTTGGTGTTATTGTATTTTCGTTTTGGTTGTAACGATATACATTTTGGAGTTTTAATGAGATGCAGTTTTTCCTCATTTTGCCTTGTGTTGTTTAAGTGGTATTCGGATGTTACAAGTGTTTGACCAGTTGGTCGTGAGACGGTTCTAATTCTATTGTTATAGACATCTTGGAATTTTTACTCTAAGGATTGCGATCCTGAATAACTCATTACGTTTTGGAGACAGTGGTTCTCTGGCAGACTCATCTGAGTGTAGTGGCCTCAGTATGAGTGACTTAGCTGAGTGTAGTGGCCTCAGTATAAGTCGTGGCTTTATTTGGGTGTAGTGGCCCCAGTATAAGCAGCGGTTGGCAAGCCCCTGGGTGTAGTGGCCCCAGTTTGGGTAGGTGCAGACTTGTCTGGGTGTAGTGGCCCAGTACAAGTTGTTTGGAGGTGATGAGTTAAGAGTAAAGATGTCTAGAGACGGGCGTATGACATAAGATTAGATGAGTGTCTCGGGGATCAGGTGAGGATCTCCAGTGTTGCGGCCTTGCGAGGTCGGGTTTTGTGGTCTTTGTGACGTTTGTGTTGGGATTCGAGGTCGAATCCAGTTTAGTGGGGGAGAGTTGTAACATCCGTAAACAGAATTGTCAATTGAGGAAGTGTCGAGCGACACAAGGAAGTGTGTCGGTCGACACAGCGATTTTGAAATCAAACCCGGTTTGATTTGAGTGACCGGTTTAGTTGTTTGGGTTGGAAAACCCTCGTTTCGAGTTTAAAACTCGAGCAGCCGCCTGTCTTCTCCTTTTGTCGTTTAGCGGACGAAAGTTGAGAAGAGAAGAGATCTTGAGGCGATTTCCGGCGTTTGAGGGATCGATTGAAGCTGTTCGTCGTTGATTTGGGGCTTGGGCTCGTGTGTGGTGGCTGCTGCGCGGTGGTTCGTCGTGTTCTTCGTCGTCATTGCTACAGTTCACCTCCTTCCTTTAATTTTTCCTCTTTTCAATCTGAAATCAAGGTGAGTGCATGACTGTGGGTCCGTGATTGCTAGATTCAGAATTATGTGCGTGATTGTGTGTGATTTTTGATGATATGGTTGTGTTTCATTGTTGATTTGAGTTGTTCGTTGATTTCCTGTGAATTTCCTGTGTTCGAAGTACTGTTCATAGCTCGATCTGTGAAATCCGTGTCGAGCGACACAAAGCGTGTCGGTCGACACCAGAAGGTTTGTGTCGAGCGACACAAAGCGTGTGTCGGTCGACAAAGACCGGTTAATTCCGGTTTAAATCGATTTAGTCTTGTTTAATGGATTGATTTAATTGGTTAAATGGTTTAATTTGGTTATTGATAAATTCGGATTTCAATTAATTAATGGGAGTTTTAATTAATTAAATTATTTAAAATAATCATGGAAAATTATTATCTAATTATTAAGAATTATTTAATAATTGGAAAATGGTGTTTAATAATTATTGGAGTTTATAAATATTATTAAATATCTAGTAATTGCGTAAATGGCCTGTAGGGAGAGTGATTGCCTCACTAATTATTTATTAAATATTTATGCAACTCCATTCCAATGTGTTGCAGGTAAAAGATTTGTGTGATCGCGGAATCGAGTCTGAAGAGGGGATGATAGAATGTTATTGCTTTTATTTATTTTGCATTGTTTTGTTATACTTGTATAATTGTTTATTTGCTTCCGCTGAACTGAATTTATTTGTTATTTGAATTATTTATTTAATTTATTTTTTTAAGAACCTTTGCTAGAATTGTTTAGTAATTAAAAAAAAATGTTAGTTGTTTCATAATGTGCTTTGGTTTTTTAAATACTTACACAAGTTGGTACTTACAAGGAGAGGGAGGATATATGTGTCACACATACTGCAAAACTACATTCTGATATTGCTCAAGTTGAATTGGTTTCAACTATCAATTTCTTGAATGATCTTTTTCTAATAGTGATACGAATATGCATGGTGGTAATGAATCTGGATCAGTTCACCCTATGGGTACTGATAGGTCATCCACTTCAAGTGGAAATTGTGGAAAGGGAAGATTTTGATGAGTTGTTTGCTGATTTTAATCAAGAGCTATATACACGATGCACTAAGTTCACGAAGTTGTCCTTTTTATTGAAACTATACCATATCAAATGCATGTGCAGGATTAGTGACAAGGGAATATCTATGGTGCTTGATTTGCTGAAAGAAGCATTTACACATGCCTGCCAAATGCCTTTAATGACATGAAAAAGGTTATTTGCAAATTGGGATTGAACTATAAGTCAATTCATGCATGTCCAAATGATTGCATGTTATATTGGGAGGGAGATGCATAAAGGGAGGTTTGCAAAGTTTGTGAAGCTTCTCGCTGGCAAGTTTTTAAAAAGAGTATAATATCTGGATAAATTAAAAAATATAACAAAGAAAGCTCCTGCAAAGGTTTTGCGTTATTTTCCTCTAAAACCATGGCTGCAATGTTTATTCATGTCATCAAAAACTGCTAGACACATGACATGGCATGCGATTGCTAGTAACAGTGATGGTAAGCTTCGACATCCAAGAGACGGATTGGCTTGGAAGGCATTCGATCAAAAATATCCTGAATTTGCATCTGATCCCAGAAATGTCAAACTAGGTGATGTACTTGCATTTTTAGTTTTAGTACATCTTTTATGCATTTTTTGCATAGTTTTAGCATTCATTAGCATCATATCTTCTTCCTTCTCCTTTCTTATGCATACATTGTAGTTTTAGGTTGCATTTGCATACATAAGAATGTTTGATGCTTAAACAGGTCTATTTGGAGCGCAATGGGGCACTTGGGACGTGAGGAGCAAGGAAGGACATTACGCTTGGAGCTCAACTCGACCGCGCATGCTCCAGGAGAGAAAAGAAGCTGTCTGTAGCCAGCTCGACCGGCCAAGACTCAGCTCGATCGAGCTGCTTTTCCAGGAGTCAAAGTCAAACCCGAAAAATGTTGCTTCCCTTTGACTCCCCTTTGATCCTAAACCTAATCCATCTCCTATTTAAGGGCTTGTAGCTACGAAAAATTAGACTCTCCTTTAGCTTAATCTTGTTTTGCTTTTGCTTTAATTTTTGTAATTTACTTTTCCCAAAAACCTTAGCCTCTCTTTGTGTTCTTGAGCTCTTGCTCTTAACCTTAGTTCTAGGCTCTATCATTGTATTTTTGCACTTGCTTATTTCAATAAAAGTTCTTTAGTTTCATTTCCTCTTTCCCTTAATGTCTCCTTTATTGCATTTGGTCATGTTTTTCGTTATGATTAATGAGTAGTTCCCTTTAGGGTTTAAGATGGGATAGGCTAGAGGTTGTTTATGCTTAACCTCTCTTGCTTTATGTTCTTAACTTAAAATTTCTCTCTTTTAGACAAGGCTTAAGGCTGCACAACCACTGACTATGGTGTGTATGAATCTAAGCGATTTTCCTCATGGGAATGTTGGGAAATCACTTGAAAATGTCCACTAAGAGCTCCAATATGCTTGCCTCTCGAAAAGGGGTTTATAGGTGTTGGATGGGTTAGTTTGAGCAATGATCCTACTACCTCCAAGGCTTGATCTCACTGGCTGACCCCCTGTTTCTGAGATCCTGCCTTGGATGATAGCTTTCACCTTGGGAAAGGCTAGAGAAGCTCAATATCAAGAGATAGCTTGAGTACAAGTTGTTTAAGAGCAAGACTGATTAAGTATAGCCTCCCTTTAGCTGCAAAACCCTGTCTTTAGCCCTAATCTTTAGATTAGCATCTTAAAGTTTGCACCTTTATCGCTTTACATTGCATTTCCTCTGTTTTTACACCAATTCGACCCCCAACTAGCTGCTTTTATTTCCTGCTTTTGCTTGCATTTCATTTCATATTAGGTCGTTAGAGTTACATTCAACTCCCTTTTAATATTTGCTTGACTTTCTTGTGTTTGCATATTCTCATAGAGTAACAACTCACCCTTATGGATTGATAACCTCTTATACTACATTGACTATGATGTTAAAGAGGAATTGATTGATTGTGATTGCACCATACCATCTCATTCCACCCTTCACTTGCATCCATCATCATATCATACCATCACCCATACTTTCATCGCATATCACATTAAAATCCTTTCATCAATTTGGCGCCGTTACCATTTGAGTTTGATTATTGTTGCATTTGAATTTCCAAATCACTTGAACGATCAAGCACTATCCCTAATCCTCCTTTATCTCTCATTGCAATTCGCCTCTTTCAATTTTGCTTGCATGTGTTCTCTATGAGTTTGTTCTTGAGTATTTGCATTCATATTCATCTTATGTTTAGAGAAACTCATGAACCTGCCTCACCTCACCTTTGTTTTATCACTAATATTGTTGCATGTGCTTAAATCCTTGAATTTGAGTTTGGTATTGGCTAGGATGCTTTAATCTTCACTAGTATTGTTTATTGTTCCAAGTTCTTAATGTTCTTAGATCAATTTGAGTGTTTAGCATCCTATCCTGCTCTTAATACTTGATTTAGATTCGGTTTGCTCTGTTTTTACCTAGCTCGATCGAGTTTGTTACCCTAATTTTTTTTTTTGACTCGATCGAGTTGGGTGTGGAGTTGACCGAATCGATCATTACAATTCTATTTCTTTGAACCTTTGATGAATTTTAGGGAATCTACTTTGAGAAGCAACAAGGTTAAGATGTTAAGAGTTGAAGGAAGCCATGCAACTGTTGGAAAGAAAGAAAGAGCAAGGGGGCAAGAAGAATACTAGAGGGGATGAGTGAATCGGATAGGGAAGACATTGAGAGATTCAGGGAGGAACAGAGGAGGAAGCAGAGAGAAGAGTCATTGAGCAGTGAGAGCGAGCTTGGCAACTTTGAGATTGGGGTGAATGTTGGAAGAGAAGAGAATGATGATTCTCAAGGGGAACAAGAGGATGAGGTTGAGGAAGTGGCTGATGAGCCAATGGAAGAGAAGGAAGAAGATAATGACCTCCCCATGTTCCAAGAGCACTATGATGCTCTCTTCTCTATGGATTTTGTGAAAACCAAGTACCCTCATGACAAGACCATGAAAGCGCTTGGGATGACCAAGGATGTGGAGTTGGTGCTCAATAACATGCACTTGGCCAAGTTCTTCTCTCATAGGATGGAGTCTTACAAGGAGCTGACTTGTGAGTTCCTTGCATCATTGAGATACTACAAGTATGATGAGGAAGATAGAGCCGATTTGGATCAAGGATTGGGGTGGATCACGTTTTTGGCACTTGGAGTTAAGAGAATGGTCACTTTTAGGCAGCTAGAGATCTTATTTGGCTTCAACTATGGGGAAAGCACTCAATGGAGGTTCACTGAAAGAGAGCTCCAAAGTGTTTGGGCTACAATCTCTGAAGGAGAGTACTCTTCCTCAAGGTCCAAGGCCGCTCAGATTAGGAGTCCAGTGCTGAGGGTATGTGCACAAGGCGCTTGCCAACTCTTTCTTTGCAAGGAAGGCAACAGGCACTATCAATGAAGGAGAGCTCAAGCTACTTGACATGGGGATCAAGCCCATCCTCTCCCACACAAGAGATGGAAGGAGGATCAGGGGAGACAAATCCGACACAGGGAACCTCATGCACTTCCTTGATCAACTCCTCACCTACAAGATCACAGCCTATAGCACTCGATTTCAACAAGGGAGGAAGCTGAGCGTTGGAGGGCTCATCACGCTGATTCTTTGCGCAAATGGCGTAAATCCAGACTCCAAGAACGCCACTCCACCTGGTTGGATGGTCATCAAGTTCTGCAAAACCAACACTCTCATCGATCACAAGGAGATGAATGGGAAGTATCAATTCATCTTCAAACATCCCACAGCTGGTGCTTCCAAGATCCTCCTGCCCAACCCTGAGCTCACAACAGTTAGAGGAGGTAAAAACATTGACTTTTTCCCTCCACCTCACACCTTAGTTGGGCATGAGGATGAGATGCGAGAAGAGGAGCCTGAACTCGATCGAGCTGAGGATCGAGTGCTTGTCAATGAGGAGTTAGGAGAGCCAGATTGCTATTATTTTGAGGAGTATGAAGCTCCAAGGATGAACCCCTCTGTTGTGGCTGCTCACAAGAGGATTGGACTTCTCCAAAAGTTCAACAAGTGGCAACGGAAAGCCATGAAGAAGATGCAAAATTCCATGGATAAGATGGTGAGTAAATCTAGAGTTTGGAGAAGAAAGTCACTGGTTCTTCATCTAAGAAGAACAAGGCACCTCTCACCTCTCCCTTCCCTAGGAGCCGATCCCTTCTCACCACACCAAGAAGACTCCCAGCCCAAGACCCTCCCAGAGCCTCATCATATGAGCCAAGAGAAGCAGGAGGCAGCAAACATAAGAGAAGCAAGAGTTCAAGAGCTCGACGCTCCAACTCGACCAGTGGACTCGATCGAGTCCAAACAGAGGGAACTCAACTCGGTCGAGCTGATGGTCGAGTTGACCTAGAGGAACCAGGATTCGAGAACCCTGGGTTTGAGTATGACCCCGCGCCTTACCAGGACTATCATCAGAGCAGCTGGAACCCTTACAACCGGTTTGAGATGGCCAGGTTCCACCAAGGCCAAGAAAGCCACACACACTTTGAAGATGAAGAGGAGGAGCCGCAAGCTCGATCGATTTGCTCCGAGATTGTCCCTTGGACCGCTCCAGATGGTCGCCTGCCTTCACCGCCACAAGACCCTGCTTCCCAGTTCTTTGTAAATACACTTCCCCTTGTAAATACCATTTCATTTTTTATGTATTTTTCTTGGTTTTTCTTGGTTTTTGCCTCTTGAATCCTTCATTAAATTTCTCTACACAAGAGACTGTGTGATTTAAGTTTGGGGAGGGTTCAAGAGATGATTTAACCTTGTTTATTATGTTCTTAGTTTTTCATTCATCTATTTGCATAGAAAAACACAAAAAAAATCATAAAATTTTCAAAATCCAAAAATATTTTCATCTTTTTGCATTCATGCTTGTTAGAATTGTTTAGGATTGCATCATTCACCTCTGTTTTTATTGTGCATTGTTGATTTGACTTGAGAACTTGTTCATCATTTGCGATTTGTTGAGTGCCCTATTTCTAGATTCTTTTGTGCATTAGGGTGAGATTGATTGAACAACAAGGAACTATGTTTAACTTGATCATATCGCTGCATGCACATCTCATTTAACCATTGCTGTGATTTGATGCATTTCCCTATCTATTTGAACCATAACTTGATCTTTAATTACCAATGCTTGCATTTGATTTCAACTCATGGATACCACATACATATCTAGACATTCTTTGCCTATTTCTTATCCCTCTTGCTTGTCCAGATAGCTGATCTCCATCTTTGAGACAATTACCCCAGCTTAAACCTAAGTCTTTTTCATTTCAAACCCCCTTGTTATCTCTTGTGCAAATTGTGAGACCTTTTCTTGGCTATGTGATGTACTTGCATTTTACATAGTTTTAGTACATCTTTTATGCATCTTTTGCATAGTTTTAGCATCCATTAGCATCATATCTTCTTCCATTTCTCTCTTTATGCATTTATGGTAGTTTTAGGTTGCATTTGCATACATATGCATGTTTGGTCCTTTGAAATAGGTCTTTTGGAGCATTATGGAGCATATGGGACGTGAGGAGCAAGGAGGGACTTGATGCATGGACGCAGCTCAACTGGACACACAAAGGAAGGAGGAGGAAGCCACCTTGAAGACCAGCTCGACCACCTACTCGACCATCCAGTCGAGTTCCTTAACTCGACCGGCCAAGTTCAACTCGATCGAGCTGAGAAGTCAAAGTCAAACCCTAAAAATGTTGCTTCCCCCTTGACTTTCCTTTGACCCTAAACCTAAATCCTCTTGTATTAAAAGGCTCTTAGCCACGAAAAAACCACCAAGCTTTAGATTACTTTTGTTTTAGCTTTCTTTTAATTATTGTCTTTTACTTTTTAGAGCTCTTAATCCAATCTTTGTGTTCTTGAAGCACTACAAAAAAAAGTGATTATTCTTACAAAAAATTTGTGACCAATCGTTTAGTCATAATATTATGACCATTTATATACCATAATGTGACGAAATTATTTGGTTATAAAAGCGTAAGCATTTCGTTATAATATTGTGACAGAAATAAAAATAACAAATTTTTGTCACAAATTGTGTCAAAATTGTTATGAAATATAAGGTAAGAAATGTGGTTACGGTTTTGTGCCTGAATCTTGTAACTAAATTATTACAATTTTGGTAACAAAACTTCTGTCACTCATAGTTACAAAATTTATGTAAGTATCTTGTCACATTTAGCTACTGTTTTCGTAACTGTTGTGTTAGGTCATACTTAATGACATAATTGTTATTACTTTGTGACAATATTAAAAAAAATCATGATTTTAAAATTTCAGTAATTATTATTTTTATTCACTTTTCTTCTTCCTTAATTGTTGTTCTCATCTCTTAAAATAAGAAAACCTGAAAAAATAAAACTCGTTTTACATAAACACATTCCGAAACATTTACTTGTCTAGGAAAACATTTAAGCTTTTGCTTCTTGAATCCTAGATCCTGGATAATCTCTTTTGTATTTGCACTTGCTTATTTCAATAAAAGTTGTTTATCTTTATCTCCTCTTTCATTTGATGTTTATTTCATTGCATTTGCTTGTGTTTACATTCATGTGTAGTGAGTAGTTACCCATTAGGGTTTGAGATGGGATAGATTAGGGGTTTCATATGCTTAATCCTTCTTGCTTATGGTCTTAATCTAGATTCTCTCTCTTTTGGATAAATCTTAAGGCTACATGACCACTACCCCTGGCTTGTATGTCATTAGGCGATTCTCCACATGGAAGTGATGGAAATCGCTGGAAAATATCCACTAAGAGCTCCAATAACTCTTGCTCTCGAAATGGAGTTCATAGGGGTTGGATGGATTAGTTTGGGCAATGATCCTATGGCCTCCAAGGTTTGATTCTCACTGGCTAACCCCCTGTTTCTGAGATCATTCCTTGGTTGATAGCCTTCACCTTGGGAAAGGGTTGCTAGGCATTGAGAAGCCCAATATCAAGAGAAGCCTTGATACAAGGAGTTTTAAGAGCAGATCGATTAAGTGTAGCTTCCCCTGTTGAAAACCCTGTCTTGAACCCTAATTCTCGCATTAGCTTGTTAAAGTCGCTGCCTTTATTGCTTTTTACTCAACTCGACCCTAAACTCGATCGAGCTCGGTACTCTGTTCCACTCGACTCGAGTCCTTGGTCGAGCTGCTGCTTTACTGCTTTTCTTTCTATTACTGCATTGCATTTCATTTTTAGGTTGTTAGTGTTACCCCATATCATTTACTGCTTGCTTGACTTCCTGGTTATTTCATATTCTCATAGAGTGACAACTTCCCATTTTGGATTGATACCCTTTATGCTATAATGACTATCATGGTTAAAGGGAATTGTTGACTGTGTTTGTGTTTGCATCTTACCACCTCATCATATACCACTGTTGCATTCCACCACATCTCATTTCATATCTTTCACACCCACACACAAATCCTATCATCACTATGCTTAGTATAAGTGTTGTGTTTAAACCGGCAGGGGCAGTAGTTCTAGTTGTCTAGTTCTCTTGGGATTGTTTTCAGGCTAAGTTTGGGGGTGCCAACTCGAGCTCGATCGAGTTGGGTGTAAAAACCAGAAAAGTGGTAAAAGTTGGGAAAAACCAAAGGAAAAAGAGTTTAGTTAAGTCCAGGGAGTTGGCAGTGTTAAAAAGGGTCTAGTAAAGGTTTGGGAAGTTAAAAAAGAAAGTAAAAAAGGGTTCTAAGTAGAATGAAAAGAAGGCAAAGCCTCAAGTGTCAAAAAGAAAAGAAAAGTTCCCTAAGTGTTTAGAAAATCCCAAACCGCTAGATGTTACCTCAAGAAGCCTCTCCCTAGGAAGTTCTTAAAAGAAAAGTGAGCAAAGCTCCTCAGTTTCAAAGGCGAAATGCCAAAAAGGGTAGTTAGGATTTTGTTCTAAAAAGCTCTAAGTGTTGAACTCGATCGAGTTAGGATTAGGCGGCTCGAGCTGCTGTTCTTGCATCATCTTTGGTTCTAACACTTAGCCTTCTGCCAAAGCAAAGCCACTTTCTTGAGAGATCCCTGTTACTAAACCACCATACAAAAGAGACCCTCTTTGTCTCTTAACCCATAAACCCTTGAAACCAAATGAGTTGATTGATCTTGCATGTTTTTGGTTCACTGTTTTTGCTTAATGAATGTTAAAGGGATTTGCTGATTTGAATGCATTGTTTGAGTGACTGTGAAGTGGGATTGATGTTGATAAGCATGGTTAAATCTTAATGAATATCTCTCACCTTGTTGCATTCTAGAATCTCTAAGTTGGACATTTAGCAAATCGCTTTTGAGGACATGTTTTTAAGTGTTGAATCAGCTTGTTTTCAAACCTCATCTCTTTCTTGTTCTATTTGTTTGCTTGAGGGCAAGCAAAGTTCAAGTTTGGGGGTGTTGATGTACTTGCATTTTACATAGTTTTAGTACATCTTTTATGCATCTTTTGCATAGTTTTAGCATCCATTAGCATCATATCTTGTTCCTTTTCTCTTCTTATGCATTCATGTAGTTTTAGGTTGCATTTGCATACATATGCATGTTTGGTCCTTTGAAATAGGTCTTTTGGAGCATTCTGGAGCATATGGGACGTGAGGAGCATGGAGGACTTGGCATGGACAGCTCAACGCATGCAAAGGAGAAGAAGGAAGCCATCTTGAAGACCAGCTCGACCATCTACTCGACCAACCGGTCGAGTTCCTCAACTCGACCGGCCAAGCTTCAACTCGATCGAGCTGAGAAGTCAAAGTCAAACCCGAAAAATGTTGCTTCCCCCTTGACTTCCTTTGACCCTAAACCTAATCCTCTTTGTATTTAAAGGCTCTAAGCCACGAAAAAACCACCAAGCTTTAGATTATTTTGTTTTAGCTTTCTTTAATTTTTGTCTTTTACTTTTTAGAAAATCCCATCTTTGTGTTCTTGAAGCTCTTGCTTCTTGAATCCTTAGATCCTGGATATCTTTTTGTATTTGCACTTGCTTATTTCAATAAAAGTTGTTTATTTCATCTCCTCTTTCTTATGATGTCTCTTTTATTGCATTTGCTTGTGTTTACATTCATGTGTAGTGAGTAGTTACCCATTAGGGTTTGAGATGGGATAGATTAGAGGTTTCATATGCTTAATCCTTCTAGCTTATGGTCTTAATCTAGATTCTCTCTCTTTTGGATAATCTTAAGGCTACATGACCACTACCCCTGGCTTGTAAGTCCTTAGGCGATCCCCATGGAAGTGATGGCAAATCGCTGGAAAAGATCCACTAAGAGCTCCAATATCTCTTGCTCTAGAAATGAGGTCTAAGGGGTTGGATGGATTAGTTTGGGCAATGATCCTATGCCTCCAAGGCTTGATTCTCACTGGCTAACCCCCTGTTTCTGAGATCATTCCTTGGTTGATAGCTTTCACCTTGGGAAAGGGTTAGCTAGGCTTGAGAAGCTCAATATCAAGAGATACCTTGATACAAGTGGTTAATGAGCAAGATTGATTAAGTATAGCTTCCCCTAGTCGCAAGACCCTGTCTTAGACCCTAACCTTCGTATTATTGTATTAAAGTTTGCATCTTTATCGCTTTTCTTCTGTTTTTACTTCAAGTCGAGTGATAGGTGTAAAGTTCTCCCTAAAAATAACTGCAAGTGCACAGCAATTCAGTCGTAGTAAATAGGGTTATCGAATCCAAACGTCTATCAGTTGCACAACGAATTTCCAGATTCAAATCAGGCTAAGTAAGATATGAGTAATGTAAAGCAAATAAAAGAAAACAAAGCAGCAGGTGATTGATTAACGAGGTTAAATTCAATGAGACAAAGGTTAGGCCTTGGGAAACTCGCAGGTTGAATCCGAATTGCAGAGTAAATATCAGGATATTAATGAAGAACCATTCTAGAACTCAAATCACAATTATAAAACCAATCAACTTTCGTTGCAGAGATTATCTATGTCTAAACTTAGAATCCCAAATTTCTTTGCAAATTCAACAATTCAAACAAGCATTAATGATCAGGTTTGATAAGTTCACAAAATCTCTAAACCAAATTCCTTTGCAGATAGATATTTTGCTCATCTAAGATAGTTCAGGAAATCAATAACACTTTCGTGTCTACCAATTAACCTAAGATCAGATTCTAGGTCGCGAAGCTAGAATAAGCAATAAACACAATCCAGATGAAGAACTCTAATGATTATCCTAAGCAATTGCAATTCTTCTTCAACCTTTGAAAAACCCTAAACCTAACAAGGAATCTACTCAGACATGGTGATTGAAGCAAACATCATGAAATAAATAGATTGCATAAAAGAAATAAGAATAGAGATAAAGGAGTTCAAAATCTTCTCTGAAGGAGTTTTATCTATCTCTCCAAAGCTCTGCTAAAAATCTCTCTCTAAGTCTCAATAGAATATAAGATAATGATTAAAAAATAGCCTAACAATGGCTTTTAAAAACCTAAAAACACGAATTGGGCCTTCTTGTAAATAAGTGGAACTTCTGGGCTAAAGTGCAGATCTTCAAAAGTCTTTAAAATAGAACTCTGCGTTTCTGGGAAAAGGGGGTGTCGACCGACACAGATGGATGGTGTCGGTCGACACCAGTCTCTGAGAACGATCCTTTGTCTTGTTTTCCAGCTGTTCCCAAATATGCTCCAAATAGCTCCATTATCTCCAATTGTGCTCCAAAACATGCTTAGACCTGTATAGACTCAAAAAGACTCCAAAAACACTAAAAAGACTCTATATACAAGACTTATATCATGGCAAAAACCCATAAAAACCATGATATATCAACTCCCCCAGACTTAGCTTTTGCTTGCCCTCAAGCAAAACAAATAACTAAACTGTGAAAGAGGTTTGAAAACAAGGCAGTTCAAAGAGTCAATGCATTGTGAGTTTGTTCTACTTTAAAAACTTTAGCCACACTCATCACAACATGAAGTAGATTCCAACTCAACCTATATATGCATTCAAATCAACCATTCCTTTTAACATTCAATTAAAGAGTAACCATGGATCAAGTTCATGCAATCAAGTGAAATCATTTAGCTAGGGACAAGGTTAAGAGACAATAATGATCTCTTTCATCCAGGTTTAAGCAATCAAATAAGGGATCTCTCAAGAAGTGAATGAGCTTTGGCAAAATGCTAAGGGTAAAGATCAATTTATGCATACAAGGATAAATTTTCATCTACCCAAGTAACTTCAAATTTCCACAATACAATCCCATAATTGATCCTAAGCTACCATTAAAGCACTTTCTCTTCATAAACAACTCTTCATACATTCACTTTCTTTTCTTTTTGAACTTAAGGAGAAGATTCAACTTTTGATTCCCAAGTGGTTTTGGTCTAAAAACTCTGCTTTGACTATGTTTTCTTCTTCTATTTTTTTTTTCTTTTTTTTTTCGGAACTTTTTTTTTTTTTTTTTTTTTTTTTTTCAAGAGTCAAAGAGAGAAAACAATATATACAAACCAAGTAACCACTTCTAATTTCTTCTCCTTAGTTCTCTTTTCCATTAAGCACAAATCCAAATCCCAAATCCCTAACCTAGTCTAACTCAAAAAGGGTGAGCTAGTTCTACATGAAAACATATCCTTGTCGTCTAAACCCAACACTTTTTGCTAAGCTCATTCAGAAAATAGGCCTCACATCACTCACTAAGCATTGGCTTGAAAGAAGGCTTGGTTCAGGGTGGGATTAACTGTCTCAAAAATGGAGATCAGCTACTTGGACTAACAAGAGTGGTAAAAAGGAATAAGAGAGCCCAAGTATGTATATGGTATCCATGAAAACACTTTCAATGCATGAACATGATAATTGCAAGTCAGATTATGGTTCTAATAAGTAAGGAATGGTGTCAAATCAAAGTTGTAAAAACCAATTATGGATACTATCAATGAATTCCAAGTGTGGTGCTATCTTAACTTCAAACTCACTCTAATGCATCAAACAACTTTGAACTACCAAACAATTTTGACTCAATAAAACAAATTTTCAAAAACTAAAAACCAAAAGACTCAAACATGTACACAATATCAGTAATCACCTCCCCCAGACTTGAACAACACTGTCCCCAGTGTTATCTAGTCTGAAATTGGTTAAAAAAAATAATAAACTGACTCAATTAAGAAAAAAAGAAAACTTACCTTCCTGCAGAACTAGTATCGGTCGACACAAACAAATGGTGTCGACTCCGCGGATTTGTGTCGCTCGATTTTCCTCCGTCTCGTCGTTGCGTGTTGGTGTCGGGCGACACCACATATGGTGTCGGTCGACACTAGCAATTTTTTTTTTTTTTTTTTTTTTTCAGAAAAGCAAAACCAAAAATTAGTGAAACTAAAAACGAAAAATCACAAAGGAATTTAACCTAAAAATGGGTTGCCTCCCACTAAGCGCTTGTTTTCAGTCATTAGCTTGACTGTGTGAGGGTTCAGGCATCTGGTGGATCAGATAGCGACAACAAGCGCTTCTGAGAAGAAAGTCTCCTCATCCATGGAGGTGTATAGGCATTAGGTGCATGAGGGCGACCAAGGAAGTGAGGAATAGCAGCAGGGCGGGATGTGAGTTTGGGTGGAACACTTCTTTTTCCTGCAGAATCATCAAAAGAAACACCAAGCCTTCGACAAGAATCTCGTTGCTTGCATAAGTGTGAAACAGCTTTTACACCTTTTAAACTCTTAATGATGATATCAGGGGGTTTGGAATTGAGTTCAGAAAGTGCATACCTTTGCTTTATGGGAGGCTTTTGGGCTATGAGATGATCACCAACTAAGTCTCCACTCCAATCTTCCAGCTTGTTCACTTGCTCACTAGTATCCAGCTCTTTGACATACCCAGCAATAATGTCATGTGAATGCTCTCTAATTGGTGCTTCATCTTTAGAAATCTCCACAGAAAACTTTGACCATCAATAGTGGATCTTCTTCTCAACTTGTCCATGTCAAAGTTCATGACAACGTCACCCAAATCAAGCTCTATCTTCCCTTTCTTCACATCAATGATAGCACCAGCTGTAGCTAAGAAGGATCTTCCCAAGATAAGAGGATCTATAGGTTCTTCAGCATATTCCAAAACCACAAAGTCTGTGGGAATCAAGTGACCTTCAATTTTGAGTCACTACAAGAAAACATCGATTTAGCCACTACATTTTGCGACTCAAAATTGAGTCGCTAAATATTGTTACTTATTTGCGACTAATTTAAGACTCAATTACTACTTCATGATATTCGTCGCAAATAAGTCGCAATTGTGCTACCGCAAACACCCGTGGTTCGGTAGTCGCAAAATTGCGACCGGTTTGCGACTAATCTAGCACGAAATATATTAGTCGCAAAAGCGTAGCTAATTAATCACCTTTTTGCGACGCAAATGACAGTCGCAAAAATGTAGTCGCAAAATGTGGTCGCTAACTACAGTAGTCGCAAAAGAGTGGCTACAGTTGCTACTTGTTTGCGACTACGTGTTGTTGTCTCAAGATAGTGTCAAATTAGTGTCTATATAATTTAAACACATGTCTTTCGTGTGTAAGCCGTTAGGTTGGTGTACCTAATTTTTTAGAGCGACTAAATTTGTAGTCGCAAATAAGTAACTATGTAGTCACAAAGTAGTAGCAAATAACTCTATATATACCTTACGATCTTTCTTCTCAAATTCAGAAAACCATACAATCTTTCTTCTCAAATATAATTCAGAAAACAATTTCAACTTGATTTGTAGAGAGAAACAAATCATTCCAAAAAAAATGGTGGGAAATTATAATTTTCATAATTCTAGAGAGTGGATGTATAATAGAATCGATGAGCGTACGGGAAATATTTCGGCCGAGTTCGCTTCAGGAGTAGAAGAATTCATGAATTTTGCAAGCAGTCAGCCATTAGCGCTTAGCAGTGGTGGTAAGTTTTATTGCCCTTGTATAATTGTCATAATGATAAATTTCTTACGGGGCGTAAAATTTGGAACCATCTGTATAGTAGAGGATTTATGGAAAATTATTATATATGGTATATGCATGGGGAAGAACTGGATGTCGATTTAGGAACAAGTCATGTTGATACAAGTTTTAGTAGTAGTAATCAAGCAGAAGATGCTAACGTAGAAGACGATAATGTGGAAGATAGATATGTCCAAATGGTGAATGATGCATTTCCTGATACCTCCAATATTGATAATTATTATCAAGAGGATCAGGGTAATCAAAATGCAGAAGAACCAAATAGTGAGGCCAAAAAATTCTACGACATGTTAGATGCTGCAAAAACTCCATTGTATGATGGTTGTCATGAAGGCCACTCGCAATTATTTCTAGCATCTCGGTACATGAACCTTCATGCCGATAATAATATGACTGAAAGGGGTGTGGATCAATGGGCAGAACTCATAACAGAGATTGCCTGATGAAAACCACGCAACTGAGTCATATTATGAGACGGAAAAATTGATGCGGAATCTAGCCCTCCCATATCATACAATTGACGTGTGTATTGAGAATTGTATGATCTTCTGGAGAGAAGATGAAAAGTGGGATGCATGTAAATTTTGCGGAGCACCAAGATATAAGCCCAGCGATGGACGAACCAAAATACCATACAGCCGTATGTGGTATTTACCTATTGGCGACAGACTGAAGCGTTTGTACCAGAGCGAGAAGACTGCATCAGCAATGAGATGGCATGCTGAGCATGAATCAGCGGAAGGAGAAATGTGTCATCCTTCAGATGCGGCTGAGTGGCAAAATTTTCAACAACTACATCCTCGCTTCGCCGAGGAACCCCGAAATGTTTACCTTGGATTATGTACAGATGGATTTAATCCATTTGGTATGTCCCGTAATCATTCGTTATGGCCTGTGATCTTGACTCCTTATAACTTACCCCCTGGTATGTGTATGAAGACAGAGTTCTTATTTCTTACAATTTTGAACTCTGGGCCAAAACATCCGCGAGCTAGTCTTGATGTCTTCCTCCGACCTTTGATTGAAGAGTTAAAAGAATTGTGGTCTACAGGAGTCGAGGCTTATGATATATCCCTGAATCAAAATTTTAATCTAAAAGCAGTGCTGCTATGGACAATCAGCGATTTCCCAGCTTATGGCATGTTGTCAGGATGGACGACACATGGTAGATTAGCTTGCCCAATTTGCATGGAGGATACAAAGGCTTTTCAACTGCCAAATGGAAGGAAGACGTGTTGGTTTGATTGTCACAGGAGGTATCTTCCGCATGGTCATCAGTTAAGGAAAAACAAAACAAGTTTTTTGAAGGGAAAACATGCTATAAGAGACTATCCGCCTCAATCTCTTACCGGTGACCAAGTTTTGTATGAGCGAATAAGACAAGTTAATCCGCTGAAAACATCAGATTGCGGTGGAAATGGTCATGAAGTAAAACAACGAGGATACGGAGATTGGCATAATTGGCACAAAGAAAGTATATTTTGGGAATTGCCGTATTGGACAGACCTCAATCTACGGCATAATCTTGATGTGATGCATATAGAGAAGAATTTTTTTGATAACATCATGAATACCGTTATGAATGTTAAAGACAGATCGAAGGACACGGTTAAGTCAAGGTTGGATGTCGCACGTTTTTGCGACAGGAAAGAGCTACATGTGGACAATCAAGGCAAAGCTCCATTTCCTATTTTCAGATTGACTCAGCCAGCGAAAGAAGCGCTTCTGAAATGTGTAAAAAACGATGTTAAATTTCCAGACGGCTATGCTTCAGATTTAGCTAGTTGTGCAGATGTACAAGGAGGGAAATTTTCCGGCATGAAGAGTCATGATTGCCATGTTTTTATGGAACGACTACTTCCATTTATCTTTAAAGAACTTTTACCGAAGCCCGTTCACTTTGCACTATCAGGTACTTCTAACACAATATTTTATATTGTTATATATTTTTCTATTATTAATTACCTTTATGATGTATAACAATTTTATATTTGTTCTTTGTAGGGATTGGAAGATTTTTCCGTGACTTATGCTCTAGAACTTTACAACAAAGCCGTGTTCAAGTGCTAAAGGAAAACATAGTGATGGATATATGTAATTTGGAAATGATATTTCCACCAGCTTTTCTCGATGTGATGGAGCACCTGCCTGTACATCTCCCGTATGAAGCTGAACTAGGGGGTCCGGTACAATATAGATGGATGTATCAATTTGAAAGGTTTTTCAAAAAATTGAAAGCCAAGGCGAAGAACAAAAGGTATGCGGCGGGATCGATTGTTCAGTCCTATCTGAATGATGAGATTTCTTATTTTACAGAGCACTACTTTGCCGCACATATACGTACAAAAAAAAGGTATGTAACAGATATTACTTATTAATGATATATAAAAATATTTGTTGCTTATAGTTTTCAATTAATTAATTAATGTTATTTGTTTAGATCCAGTAGATTCGATGAAGGTGAAGTTCCTAAATATCCAGTTCCTGATGTGCCCGATATATTTACTCATGTTGGTCGACCCAGTGGAAAAGTTAAAGAAATTTGGCTATCAGAGAAAGATTATCAATGCGCGCATGGCTACATCTTGCGAAACTGTGAATATTTTCGACCTCTTGAAAGGTAAATTGACGTTTTCAGTGATATATAATATTGACTGAATATCTTTATGTTAACATACGTTTATTTTCGTGTGTTGATGATCATCAGTTTGTTTGAAGAGCAGATTCGTTTTACATATCCCGAACTATGTGACACTGATGTATTAATAAAAAGAGACGAACAATTTCCTATATGGGTTAGAGATTATGTAAGTATAATTAAAGCTGTTAATATATATACTTACAATTATATTTACGTCTACATATAAAACTATATATATATGTACTTAATTATCTATATAACACTTTATCTATTTGTATTGTGATCGCAGGTTCGTTCAAGAACATTGAATCAATCCGAAGTGTTTCCTGTATGGGTTCAAGAGCTTGTGCAAGGTCCTATAAACCAAGCAAAACTCTGGCCCATTTACTTTACAAGAGGTTATTTGTTTCATACACGGAAATACGGACACCGAAAAAGAACATACAACTACGGGGTATATGTCAAAGGAGTAAATTATTCAGATGCCTCTGACGAATCTGATTTTTACGGAAATTTAATAGAGATTCTAGAGCTTCAATATATGGGGTTGGTATCTTTGAAGATCACACTTTTTAAATGCGAGTGGTACGATCCTACAGACAAAAAAGGCACTCGAAAGAGCAAGGGTGGCGTTGTCGATGTTCTTTCCTCAGGAAAATATCGTAAATACGAACCATTCATTCTTGGTAGGTGTATGAATTTTATTTTGCATGATTTTAAATTTGTTTTCATCTTTACTCACTACAAGAAAACATCGAAATTGAATTCACTTACTTATAACCATTTCGTTTGAATTTGCGTACATGCAGCTTCTCAGGCGGACCAAGTTTGTTACATCCTGTATCCGTACGTTAGTAAACCAAGAAAGTGCTGGCTAAATGTTCTTAAAGTTAATCCAAGGGCAAATATTTTGGGGAATTACAAGGATAAAGAACCAACTCTTCTTCAACAAGAAAATGACGACGATGTGTCGACAACAAACGAAGATATCATAATAGATAGTCTGGTGATCAGAGAACATCCAACAGAAGAAATTGATTTTGATGTCGGAGATGCCCAAGGAGAAGATGAATTTCAGTGTAACATATCATCTTCGATGAAGATGAATATGATGAGGATGGGGATGAGGATGAAGATGTAGATCACACATACTAATAATGCTTTTTATATAATTATTTTACTGTATGTGTGATTAAAATTTCATAAATAATGACTACCTACAATCGCAACCAAATTCATAATAAATAGCTAATTCGTAGCACAAGTGCGACTGATTTGCGACTCAAGAAGAAAATATATTAAAAAAATCCGTCATTAGTCGCAAAAGAGTCACAAAACTTTATCACTTTGCGACTGAGTTGCGACTTCAGTTCATTTTTTCATGTCTTAAAGGTTTATGTTATTAAGTTTTTGTAAAATAAGATGCTAATACTACAATGCTTGTTTAACTACTACAAAGAAATCAAAATTTGTTGAAATTATGCTAGGTTTAGGGTTTTGAATATGATATTGCACAATTCTCATTGTTTATCTTAAAATCATATTGATTTGGTTCTAAGTTATTGGAATCTTGTTTTAAGTATTTTAATAATTTAATTTGTACTCAATTATTCATAGATTACACATATTGTGCAACTAAATATAGCAAATATATCATTTAGGGGTTATTTAGGGTTTAGGAAAACCAAATTCATAATAAATAACTCAAAGTAGTCGTTAATTCGTAGCTTTTTTGCGACTGATTTGCGACTCAAGAAGAACATATATTAAAAAAATCCGTCATTAGTCGCAAAAGAGTCACAAAGCTTTATCACTTTGCGACTGAGTTGCGACTTCAGTTCATTTTTTCATGTCTTGAAGGTTTATGTTATTAAGTTTTTGTAAAATAAGATGCTAATACTACAATGCTTGTCTAACTACTACAAAGAAATCAAAATTTGTTGAAATTATGCTAGGTTTAGGGTTTTGAATATGATATTGCACAATTCTCATTGTTTATCTTAAAAAATCCGTAATTAGTCGCTAATAAGTCACAAAGTTTTAGCACTTTGCGACTGATTTGCGACTTTAATTCTTTTTTTCCGTCTTTAGTCGCAAAGTCGTCACTTAAGTTGGCGCTTAATATTTCCGAAAATTCCCCAATTATTTCCAATTTTCCGCCTCAAACCCCCAATTTTTTTTTCCTCTATCTCACAAAACCCTTTTCACTTCTCTCTCTCTCTCGCTCTCGAAATCGATCTGTTGCATGTCAAAAATTCGACTGCTTTTCAGCTTCTCGATCGATCCGTTTTGTATCTCCATCTCCTTGCTTTCCCTCTGTCCTCTCGATCTCTCCTAAACCTCTCTCGATCCATATCACCCTCTAAATCTCTACCTTTCACTTTTCCAATTTCTCGTTTTTTTCCCCGAATTCGACAAATCTCTCGTTCTCTCCTCAATGGCCGGCTCCGGTAAATCTCAAAAGGGTCGTGGCGGCATAAGCGGTGGGATGGGGTCATCGTCTGGAAGAGCTTCATCTCACACCTCAAACAGTAGTACCCCGTCTTCAAATAGCCGTCCCCTGCCTATTCAATACGCTCATAGTCAGAGCCCTATTCCGGAGACAATCCCACCGCGTGGCTCGACTCTTGCTCCACAGACGTCGCCGCGTGGCTCTGCTTCACACCCACAGCCGATCCGTCCCCAACCGCTTCGTCCACCGCCGTACGTTCCACCACAGTGGACTCCACCACCGTACAATCCACCGCCGGAAGGTCCAGAGACAGATGCTGAACCAATGGAGGATCAATTCCCGGAACAGGCTCAACCACCACCGCATCAAGATCCACCGATGAGTATCCACGACTTGCTGCAAACACCAGGTCGTGCTGACTATTTACCCATCTTGGACCCTCTTCCCACCGCAAACACAATATGGTAATCCCTAATTAGTTTTCTTTTATAAATTTCTTTGCTTGATTGTGTGTTCTTCTCATCATACAATTGAAATGGCTTTGTGTTTTAATCTCATATTGTAGGTTTGATCGGGATGATGGCAAATTGGTTCGCAAAATATCCAAGATTTTGAAAAGCAAGTTTGATGGTCCATACTACTGCTGGACAAAAACGCCTCCATATGTTCAAGATAGGTGTTTCATAGCCTTTGCGGTATGAAACTAAACCCAATCATTTCCCTAAATATTTCCATTTTTCTCTTAATCAACTAGTTTTTTTTTTGTTAATTTCATTATATGTTGTTTCATTTGTGAAGCAAGCATACCATTGGGATCCCTTGGTCCATTCACTCGTGGAAGACGAATTCAAGGCAATTGCATTGAATCGGATGAAAGACTTGGTCTCCAAAGCAAGGACAAAACGGGTTCGACCAAGTTGGATTGGGGAAACATTGTGGGAGAGTATGTGCGCTTACTGGTCCACCGAGGAGGCCAAAGCGAGAAGTTCTACTGCATCAAATGCAATCAAATTTCCGAAAGATGGACTTGGCAAGCGCATACATCGGTCAGGACAAAAGTCCTATTCACGCATTCAGAGAGATATGGTAAGTTCTCCTTTTTGATGCTTGTCTTTCATCTTTTGTTTGTTATTTTTGTGGCTTAGGTTCTTGTGGTGAAATGTTTTGCTTGTGTGAAATATATCTTAATTTGTTTTCATTATGGTCTCTATATGGTGAAGCGAGATTGAATGGACCTAATATCATTGTCATTGCTTAGGATTGTTAGTTTTGGTTTGACAAAAAGGCATTAGTTTGGTAATGTTTCAATTTGTTAGTATTTGAGACGGTTTCATTTAATTTGTAATTTGATCTTTTTCTATGAAATTTTTATATGTGATGAAGGAAAAAGAGCTTGAAAGACCGGTATCAATCGGAGAAGTGTTTATAAGGACACATACACTGCCTGACGGAAGTTTCGTTGATCCAAAGTCTCAGCAGATTGCTGAGACTTATGAAAAAAACTTAGAGGACGAGATGTCTCAGCTTATGGATGACGAAACTGATTGTTCTTCTGAGCTTACCACAGCTGCAAAAGACAATGTCTTTCTCAAGGTCAGTCTCTGTTTTCTTTATGTATGTGTTGTGTTTAATGTACTTGTGGTTACTACTTTGTCATGATATGCATTTGTTTTATTTGCAGTCAACGGTAACAGATGATAGAGGCCAAGAGTTTGGTCTTGGTAGTCTCCGGAGACACTATGGCAACGGGAAGAGGAAGAGAGGGGCAGGGAATGTATTTATTTTTGTTGCACATGTTTTGTTTTGTGTTTTGAATGGAAACATGATTTTCCTTTCTAGTCTATAAATTTTAGTTTTAGCATTCTTTATAAATTTTAGTTTTAGCATTCTTTAAAACTAATTATTTTATAAATCAATTTCACTATTCATGAATTAGAAACGACTAATTAGTTACCAATGTGTATCAAATCTAAGCAACAACTTAGTCACTGCATTTTTCAAAGGAGTCGCAAAGTAGTCACACAAATTTAAGACTTTTTTGCGACTACGGTCAATATTAGATTATGAAATAATATACGAAAATATATATATATATATATACAGCAGTCGCAAACGAGTCGTTACATTTAGTCACGTGTTTGCGACCACATCCACAAAAGTCTTTAATCAGACCCAAAAACTAACGACTATATAACGACCGTTTTATCACTACTAAAGAAGTCTTAAATCCGTCGCAAACTATTGTGACTTTATTGCCACTTCTTGAGCGACTGTTTTGAGACTACTGTGCACTCGTCGTAATATTTAACGCGGAGTCTCTCAATAGTCGCAAAAATAAGACTACAGTGTAGTCGCACTTTGGTTTCAAATGTGCGACTAAAAGGCAACTATGTGGATTTGCGACGCGTGATTTGCGACTACTTTGGATAGTCGCGAAATAGTTTCAACACTTATATTTGCGACTACTCTGCGACATTTGTTGTAGTGGCAAGATCGATGTTTTCTTGTAGTGAGTGGAACATCCTCTATGACACCTTGTGGGATTCTTCTAGATCGATCAGCCATGATAAGAGAGATCCTAGTTGGCTTGAAATCAGTCATTCCAAGTCTAGCAGCAACAGAGAGAGGCATCAAGTTTACACTGGAACCTAGATCACAAAGAGAATGAGGAAACCTGCTTGTTGAGATAGAGCAATCTAGCACAAAGTTTCCTGGATCAGTAGCTTCTCTGGAATCTTGTTCTGAATCATAGCACTGACTTGTTCAGAGACCATCACCTTCTTCTTCTTTGGGACTGTGCTCAAGAGAACAGCACTAATGTCTTTGGTAAGCAATGCTCCTTCCTCAGGACTCACACCATTCACAACCATTCTCTTAACATACCTCCTTAGTGCAGGTGAAAGATTGACTGCATCAACTAAAGGTATCTCAATCATCAGCTTGTCTATCATGGCCTTGACTTTTGCATCTTCAATCTCTTGTTTAGACTTCCTAGGACCTCTTGGAAAAGGAATTTTAGGCTTATAGACTCTTTCTGCACCTGATTTGGACGTTTCTGTAAGATCTGGTGCAGTCTGGAATTTGCAGGAATTTGCCTGAAAATCCGAAATTTGCAGAATTTCTTCTGGCAGTCTGGTGTCGACCGACACAGGGAATGATGTCGCCCGACACCACTATGGGAGTGTCGACCGACACAGTTCAGTGGTGTCGCCCGACACAACTTCTGCAGTGCGAAAATCAGTTGCAGTCTTCTCAAAATCCACGAAATTGGCTCCAGTTTCCACCATAATAGCATGACATGAATGTTTGGGATTGATATTGGTCTTTCCAGGAAGAAAACCCTCTTGTCTTTTGATAGACTCAGCACTTTGAGCAACTTGAACATCCAACTTCTTCACATGTGTGCTCAAAGCTTCAAATTTCCCATTCAAGTCTTGGTACATGGCATCCATCCTTCCATTAAAGCTCACAGTCATGTTTTGCTGACCTTCTAGAAGTTGCTTAAGCATTGACTTCATCTCATTGTCTTGTTCAGGAGGTTTCTGGTAAGAAGAAGAACCATAAGGCTTATGATAAGAGGAATTATATCCTTGTTGATTGGCCCATCTCTGTCCTTGAAACCCAGCTCCATTGATGAAATTAACATCTTCTTCATCCACACTTTCAACCTCAGCAGCAAATTGAACTGATTTCTTTCCCACAAGAAGGCCATGCACAGAATCTAACTTAGCCTTAACCTCAGCAATTTGACTTCTATCCATGTTTCCACCTAGCTTCTTCCTCTCTAAATCAGCATTCTTGGTACTATTGCTAGATGCCAAGTTCTCAATAAGTTGGTAAGCCTGATGTGGATACCTGGTGTTGAAATTCCCATTGCTCGCAGCATCGAGAGCCATCTGATACTGCCAATCAATGCCTCTAAAGAAGGTGCCCAGTAGCTGAATCTCACTAAACCATGGTGTGGACAGTCTCTCTGATATGACCTGAATCGAACCCAAGCCGCCTTGAACGCTTCAGTAGGTCCTTGACGAAATGTAGAGATGTTGTTCCTTGCCTCCTCAGACATTGCATCATCATAGAAATTGTTCAGAAAGGCTTTCTTAGTATCCTCCCAGTTTGTCAAAGATCCTGGTTGCAACTGCTTTAGCCAGTAAGCTGCATCCCCAGCAAGAGAGTAAGGGAAAAGCTTGCAGAGAAGGTAGTCCATGCTCACGCCATCGGCTTTGATGCTGCTGGCCAGGTCTTCGAAGTTCTCAATGTGATCCATTGGTTTCTCAGTGGGATAACCATGAAAGGGATGCAGACCCACAAGAGTGTAGTAAGAAGGTTTCAGCTCAAAGTTATTCCTCTGGAACGGAGGAGGTCGGATCGCAGACCGATTCGCATAAAACAAATCAGGCCTGTTGTGGTCGCCTAGTGTGCGCTGCTCTCCTGCTCCTTCATTGGGTAGTGCCGGCTGAAAAGCTGCAGGCTGAATAGGAGCAGCTTGGTTGAGGGGGTGGGTTAGGAGCAGCTGGATCTACAGCTGGTTCTGGGATCACATTCCCAGCAGCATCGAGTTTCTGCCCTTGCTCATTGTACCGGTTCCCTTCTGGATCAAACAGAAGCCCATCTTCACCGCGAATCAAGACTATGTGATTGACCATCTCGACTGGCTTCTTGGCTTTTCTGTTTGTACGCTCTAAGTGTGCTAGCTCTTGATTAGTGAGATTGAGTAGCTCTTCCTGCTTGTTGCTTCTGGTTCTGCAAGTATGCATACACCTGAAACACCAAAAAGAAAGAATGTAGAGCGTGAGTAACAAAACAAAAAGAAACACTTAGACAAGACTCTAGAACTAGAAATCTGATGGCAACAACAAGACGATTGGCAACGGCGCCAAAAACTTGATAGGTTAAGTTTTACCCTATATTATCACTGCAAGTGCACAGCAAATCAATGTAGTAAATAGGGTTTATCGAATCCAAACGTCTATCAGTTGCACAACGAATTTCCAGATTCAAATCAGGCTAAGTAAGATATGAGTAATGTAAAAGCAAATAAAAGAAAACAAAGTAGCAGGTGATTGATTAACGAGGTTAAATTCAATGAGACAAAGGTTAGGCCTTGGGAAATTCGCAGGTTGAATCCGAATTGCAGAGTAAATATCAGGATATTAATGAAGAACCATTCTAGAACTCAAATCACAATTGTAAAACCAATCAACTTTCGTTGCAGAGATTATCTATGTCTAAACTTAGAATCCCAAATTTCTTTGCAAATTCAACAATTCAAACAAGCATTAATGATCAGGTTTGATAAGTTCACAAAATCTCTAAACCAAATTCCTTTGCAGATAGATATTTTGCTCATCTAAGATAGTTCAGGAAATCAATAACACTTTCGTGTCTACCAATTAACCTAAGATCAGATTCTAGGTCGCGAAGCTAGAATAAGCAATAAACACAATCCAGATGAAGAACTCTAATGATTATCCTAAGCAATTGCAATTCTTCTTCAACCTTTGAAAAACCCTAAACCTAACAAGGAATCTACTCAGACATGGTGATTGAGACAAACATCATGAATAAATAGATTGCATAAAAGAAATAAGAATAGAGATAAAGGAGTTCAAAATCTTCTCTGAAGGAGTTTGATCTATCTCTCCAAAGCTCTGCTACAAATCTCTCTCTAAGTCTCAATAGAATAAAAGTATGAAAAATAGCCTAACAATGGCTTTAAAAACCTAAAAACACGAATTGGGCCTTCTTGTAAATAAGTGGAACTTCTGGGCTAAAGTGCAGATCTTCAAAAGTCTTTAAAATAGAACTTGCGTTTCTGGGAAAAGGGGGTGTCGACCGACACAGATGATGGTGTCGGTCGACACCAAGTCTCTGAGAACGATCTTTTGTCTTGTTTTCCAGCTGTTCCCCAAATATGCTCCAAATAGCTCCATTATCTCCAATTGTGCTCCAAAACATGCTTAGACCTGTATAGACTCAAAAAGACTCCAAAAACACTAAAAAGACTCTATATACAAGACTTATATCATGGCAAAAACCCATAAAAACCATGATATATCATCGACCCTCAACTCGATCGAGCCCAGTTACTCTGTTCTACTCGATCGAGCTTGAGCCGCTTCTATTTACTGCTTTGTCACTTGCATTTCATTTCATTAGGTTGCTAGAGTTCCCCCATCATTTTACTGTTTGGCTTGACTTTCTTGTGGTTGCATATTCTCATAGAGTAGCAACAAACCCTTATGGATTGATCACCTCTTATGCTACATTGACTATGATGGTTAAGAGGAATTGATTGATTGTGATTGCACCACATCATCTTATCTTTATTCACTCCTGTTTGCATTCCACCTCATATCTTTCATATCATTTCATATTACCCACACACAAATCCTATCATCAACAAAACACAAGAAGTGTGGTAGAAAACTTACAGAACAACACGCCGTAAAACTCCCGATTGAACATAACCCTAGCTGCGCAAAAACAAAACAAACATGGTTAGAACCGCATGCAAACGAAAAGCATAAACGATTGCACAAACCCTAAATAACATGAGATCGTAGCTAAAACATATATGGGCAACAACTAAAGCAAGAACCAAAAATAAAACTATAGACAATATGAGAGCTACTCGAAGTATATATATATATGAAGTGTGATCTAGGGTTTTAGGGGTTAAACCGTCCAATTAAATAAATATCAATGATCCGATAAATGCATATATGAATCTATCACCGCAACCGTATATGAAACTATCCTTTTCTAAATATATCCTGCCCAACCACACGTGATTATTTCTTAACCAAGAAAAAAGGAAGTTTTGCTTTTCTAATTACACTAATTCATTTTAATTCGCATATTAGTAGAAAGACGTAATTAGACATGTCATTAGGCGTATTCATTAATTCATTAAGGGCATTAGGGTAATATTTTGTGAGAGTGATTTTGGTGTGTGCTTCGCAAATAATAGTATAGACTAGTAGAGTACCCGCACGTTTGTGCGATGTGACGTTGTGGTTTTGTGTAGAAAATTTAAACCCTAAATCCGAACCCGACCAAAAAGCTCTAATCAAAAATTTTAAAAACCCAAACTTTTTTAATATGTCTAAACCCCAAAATCTGAAATAAAAAAAATCCTGAAAACCCTGAATGAACAAAAAAATTTGGAAACTTTTTCACCCGGAACCCGACCCAAATACCCTAATCAAAATTTTAAAATACTACTTTTTTAATATATCTAAACCCGAAAACTCGAAATCCAAAAACTCCGGAAAACCCTAAACTGAAAAAAAAAACTCGAACCCAACCCGAACATAAATTTTCAAAGAAACCTGAACAATTTTTATATATCTATATCTCTATATCTCTATAAAATTAGGTCTCAGATTTTCACCCAAACCCGAACTTGTCTATAAAAACCCGAAAATTCAAAAAGCATATTCTATGATTTGGTATTATGTTAGATTTTGTTAAGTTTTTTTTTCGCAGATTTTTAAGAGTTGGAAAACGGAAGTTTTCTAAACCATCGGTTTATTTAAGTTATTATTCTTGTATCCAAACAATTTTTTCCATTTATTCTTCTATCCAAATAGCTTTTTCTCTTATTCTGTATCCAAACATTACAATGTACTAAATTGACCCTCATTAAATTTGTTGTCAAACACTTTTTATTCATAATTAGATTGACTTTTTGGTCATAAAAAATTTTTCATGTACTTCTCAATTAATAATATAACTAGTATAGTACCCGCACGTTTGTGCAGTGTGACCTTGTGTTTTTTTTTTGTAGAAAATTTAAACCCTAAACTCGAACTCAACCAAAAAAACCCTAATCAAAAATATTAAAACCCAAACTTTTTAATATGTCTAAACCCGAAAATCCGAAATCAAAAAAATCCCAAAAACCCTGAACTGAAAAAAAAAAATCTGGAAACTTTTTCACCCGGAACACGGCCCAAATACCTTAATAAAAATTTTAAAATACTCAAACTTTTTTAATATATCTAAACCCGAAAACCTGAAATCCAAAAAATCCAGAAAACCCTAAACTGACAAAAAAAAAACTCGAACCCAACCCGAACAGAGATTTTCAAAGAAACCTGATTAATTTTTATATCTCTATAAAATTAGGTCTCAGGTTTTCACCTAAACCCGAACTTGTCTAGAAAAACCCTAAAATCCAAAAAATATATTCTATTGATTTGGTATTATCGTTAGATTATGTTAAGAGCTAAAAAAACGGAAGTTTTCTAAACCATCGGTTTGTTTTAAGTTATTATTTTTGTATCCAAACAATTTTTTCCATTTAATATTCTATCCAAATAGCTTTTTCTCTTATTCTTGTATCCAAACATTACAATGTACTAAAGTGACCCTAATTAAATCTATTGCCAACCACTTTCTCTTTATAATTAGATTGGTTTTTGGTCATAAATTTTTCATGTACTTCTCAATCTATATATATAAAGTTCATGTAATTCTCTTCTCAAGCTGCCACCTCAGCAAAAGATGGTGCCTCTAAATTAATCATTTCAGCACAAACATTTAATATATCATATATATATATATATATATATATATTTTTTAATTTTTATAATAGTTATCATTCATTAAATAGGCTTAACAAGAATATGAAAAGTCATTTACAAAAAGGAGAAAGATTTTATATAAATATATAAACACTAGTATTTAATAATAATAATAAAAATAAAATATATTATACATAAACACTGTTTTTTCTATAGTATTTTTGGATGAAAAGAGACAAGATTGGATATGACGAGACGAAAAAAATAGAATCGGAGAAGAGGAGAATTTTGTTTACTTCTTATGATATGAAGTGACGAGACGAGATCTAAAGGAACAAAGAAGAACGGAATAGGACAAGGCGGAAATTTTGCCTACCTCTAATTATGGCTCTGATTGACAAATTGACTTTGAAAACTTTAGAGGTTTTTAGAATTTTTTAAAGTCTTTAAAGTCTAATTTTAACCAATCACACTTTTGTGATTTTACAGTCTTAAAAGTCATTAACTTCCCCCCTAAATTTTCTCAGAGCCCATTTCTTTTTTTTTTTTCTTCATGTTCGATGGGTATTTTGCAAAAGCCAAAAATTGTGGCTTTAACTTTTTTTTTAAGTCACAGCCCTTATTTAAAAGTCACAGTTTTAACAGTAACGGTTTTAATAGCCAAAAGTCCTTAACAATCAGTATCTATATTTAGGGGTGGAACGGAAAAAACGAAAAAAAAACATGATGAAAGAGGACAAGACAGAAATGTTGGACGTGAAAAAAATGAAAAGAAATGGAATGTGACCGGATTGGACGGGACGGGATTAGACGGGACAAGATGAAAAAGGACATAATGGGACGGGAAGGGACGGGATGAAAATTTTGCCTACCCCTAATCATATTTAGAGACGAGACAGAGATAAGACAAATTGGAAATAAACATAATAAGATATGATGAGACTGGATGGGGCGGACTGAACGAACGGGATGGAAAAGAAAATGACAAGATGAAAATGAACAGAATGGGATAGAATTATGTCTACCGCTAATTATATTCAGGGAACGAGACAATAATCTTATATATAATGAGAGGATAACTCTCTCCATATGAGTGACATGTGGCATATACTCTATTAAAAAAAAATACACAGACGAAGTAAAATCGTTTTGGCTTCCGAAGTTTCATTTGCCGTTGTCCTCGGCGGCGCCTCGAAGAATCTGTAAGCGGCGCTTCTAAGAATGAGATTCCCCGGCGTTACTAGCAGTGGCGATGCGTCGTGGATGAGTGAGAGGAGAGCTTCGGCGATGTGAGAGGCCGCTCTCTGAAACGGAGGTTTCACATTCCCGTTGAGATGGTAATTGAGCCGCCAATATCCCTTGCACGAGAACGGTGTGGTGGCGTTAATTTTTCCGATGGTTCCGATTAGCTCCGCTGCGTTGAACACCTGCTCGACAATATCGCCGATGCTGAAACCTCCCACTCCATACACATTTCATAATCAAAGATTGTAAACAAACAATCACAGTAACCATAGAAAAAACAAGGGTTTTGTGCAAAACAACCCTCAAACTAAATTCTTTTTGCAAATCAAACCCTCAATTTAAAGTTGTGCAAATCAAACCTCTGAAGTCAAAATAACCCCGCAATATAAGACATCTCTATATTTATGACAAAATTTAAAATGATTTTATGCAAAAAACCGCGAACTATTTTTTGTGTGCAAATCTAACCCTCAACTTAAAAAATATGCAAGTCAAACCTGCAAAGTCGAAAGTCACTGCTAAAATGAACTTATATGTATTTGTCCTTAACTACAAACGTTGACTCAAAACATCATGACATTTATAATATTTTAACCATTTTTATTAAAAATACTTAAAACAATAATTCAATATTTCTTCTCTTTTTTCTCCATCAATAAGGAGAGGGTTAGGATTTTTAACCAAATCCAAAAAAACTAAACCGTAACCAATCCAGAAAATCAAAACCGAACCAACTTACTCACAATATAATTACTTGGAAGATCTGAAGTCCTATGTCTTTATGAGCCTCTCTCGAATAATTCTATTGCGAGTAAATTAGTTCTTATCTTTGTCTCTTCGTCGTCATTAGTTAATGAGATCATGAAGAAAAGAATCAACTTATTCGCGATAAGATTACTCGAGATAAATTCATTAATAAGAGGAGAAAGAGAAAGGAAATTAAAGATTAAAGTTTTTTGTTTTTGTTTTTTTTAATTTACTTTTAATAAAAATGGTTAAAATATTATAAATGTCATGACGTTTTGAGTCAACGTTTGTAGTTAAGGACAAATACATATAAGTCCATTTTAGCAGTGACTTTCGATTTTGCAGGTTTGACTTGCATATTTTTTAAGTTGAGGGTTAGATTTGCACACAAAAAATAGTTCGCGGGTTTTTTTGCATAAAATCATTTTAAATTTTGTCACAAATATAGAGATGTCTTATATTGCGGGGTTATTTTGACTTCAGAGGTTTGATTTGCACAACTTTAAATTGAGGGTTTGATTTGCAAAAATAATTTAGTTTGAGGGTTGTTTTGCACAAAACCCAAAAAAACAAAGACAAGGTGAAAGAAAGAGCAAAACCTATGAATTTTCAAGACTGAAAACCAGAAAAATCAGTTCAAGCAAAGTGAAATTACCCAAATCAGACTGCTGACGATCTTTGTTTTAGCTTTAGTTTCTGAATAGATGGATTAATCTCTAATCATTCTTAGGGTTTGTGCTTAGGATAAGAAATTAAGAATTCCCAAATCGATTTCACGACACAACTTTCTTAGTCTGAAACTTTTTTTTGTCGAAACGACGTCACACCAAATTAAATCCTTAAATATAACTATATAAGTAAAGATGGACACGTGCAAAGCAAAAAATTGCCTTTCACACTTCCGAAGAAAACGTTTCTCCTGCCGATTAAACATAAAGGGTTTTACATTCCCGATCATTTTCATCTCCGTTGAATTTTCAAGTCCCTTCATGTGATTCTTCACTACCTTCCATGTCAAACCGTAAGTGAAAGGCGTTGACAAATTAGGGTTCTTATTCCAACATAAAATGCCAATTTCTCTGCATCATATAAATTTGGAATTTTCGTTATTTTCCGCTTCTCTCTCTCTCTGTACTCACATATTCTGCAGGAGTCAGGGCTCTCCCATTATTCGAACTCTTCGAGTGGATGGAAAAACCGGAACAATGCTCTCAGGTTCTTTGTCCTCCCTTTCATTATTTTCTCTCTCTCTCTCTTTGTCCCATGGAACACCATTTCCCTTAGGTTGAAACCAAAGCTGGAATATTTTTCTTATACTGGTACCTTCTTCACTTTTGTTGGTGATGCAATGAAACCCCCAAGTATTACATTTTCTTTCTTCTTTATTATTCAGGAAATAGTGGATCTAATGCCTGTTCCTGGTGCCGGGTAGGCTCTCTCTCATGAGCTTATGGCAAAAGCAAAAGAAAGAGTTATTATGTTTTTCTCAATGGTTGTCTGAATGATGGATGTGGGCAGGCCTCTGGGACCATTTGTACCAGCACCACCTGAGTATGCGATGCAGCTGTTCCGAAACCCAAGTGGAGGACCCAACAACCCTCCTTTTGAAGGTGGCAGCGGCGGCAGAGGTGGACCGGCCCCTTTTCTTTTGTCCCCTGCCTTTAGACAGGATAATTAGTGACTGAGAGAGGAGAGGTCGAAGACGCTGATGAGCCCTGAATCCGCCATGAAATCTGTTGGAGTTTTGGTTCTGTTTGCGGTTCTAACATTAGGTAAAATCATATTTTCTCTCTGTTTTATTTCCCAATCTGATATCTGATCGATCAGCATTTCAGAAACTAATCCATCGATCTGATCTCCGTTTCTGTGATCATGATCTATAGCTTATGATCATGACAGAGTTGCAGATTGGTGTCAAAGTATATAACGCTCTTTCACGTTCTCGGAGTTTAATTTCGTTCGTTCGAATTTCCATTTCATATTCCCCTGTTGGCGAGATTGAATTTGATATCTCAGTTTACGTGATTAAAAGATGATAATGGTCATGATCATTACGAGTTTACATTGAAATTTCCAGTCTTTTGTAATTGCATCGATCTACGATAGATGACTTTGGTTTTGCTTTTGTTTTTTAATCTTCTCTGCCCTTTACGTTGGATTGTTAATGAAGAATTTGGAAACGAAGTCGGCTTGCTTCCATACTCTTTTGGTTATGGAATTAAATTTCTGCACCTTTACTTTAATTTGTGCATTTTTACAGTTCAAGCCTCAGAAATGTGATACTCAGGCTAACAAAGGGGATAAGATCAAGGTCCATTATCGGTAAGTTTACTTTTATCAAAGAGCTTTTACAAGAAAACCGACTTCACTTATGAGACAATGAGTCAACGGAAATGAGGGATATGATTCGTGTGGCCACTCTTGGTATACATAATCTAAAAGACAGTAGCTCAAGAGAGATGGTAAGAGAATTCATGTCTATCTACAGAAGCTTCACATTCCAAGCTTTTAGGGAGTTATAGTAGCTCGGGTAAATAAAAGGAACAACTTACTGAGACGGGCAAGCCCGAGACTAACAGCAAAGAGAGAAAAGATAAGAAGCGTAAAGCAAAGCAGCAAACAGAGGAGATAGAGCAGATTGGAAAAGAAGATAATGAGTCAACAAAGAAAGAGAGAAAACCGAATAAGCCTAAATCAAAGAAGCAAGGGGATGAAGAAGAAGAAACTCAGAAAGCAATATTTTATGTAAATGGACTGTAGCTTTTGATAATAGGCTATATTCCCAATTAATGAGAGCCTTAGTTGCCAATATAATTTTAATTTTAATGTTTTCTAAGAAAATATTACTAAAATTATGTTTTATATTATTTATTATTTATCATTTTCATTTATTAAAGTATTTTTGAATTTTGTCCTTACTTTTTAACTTATTAATTATTCATATCAAACAAAACAAAATAGTAATTAGGGATAAACCAATAACTTTGATTATTTTCTTAATGCGTAAAATATTCCATAACAATAATTAAAAAAGAAATAGAAGGAGTATAATTTTTGAGGTATAATCTACACTTTTTTATTACAATTTATGTGGAGAAATACAAATTTTCAATATTTATTTTAGATAAGATAAGGAACAATATAGAAAAAGATAGATAAAAGGTGTTGAAAATAAAAATGTTTGGAAATTAATGTAAAAATTATAGATACAAATAATAAAACTTTGTAATATTCATAATCCGCGCATCGCGCGGGCTTAGCCCTAGTAAATCTAATGGAAAGAATCATAATGGGATAGGATAGGACTGAACGGGACGGGACATACAAGATGAACAGGACAAGAAAGAACGTACATGAACAAAATGGGACGAGATGGAAAAAGATGGTACAAAAAATTTGCCGAACTCTAATTATATTAAGTAATATGTGCATAATATCTTTAAAACAATATTAATTTTGCGAAAAACAATAAAACGAACATAATCCGTGCGTAGCGCGGGTCACTCTAGTTAATAATAATATAAAGATAAAGATGTATTGCAGTTATTCAAAAACATGCAGTTATTCAAAACAAAACTACATGTAAAGCATTTAAAAAAAAAAACATTTACATTTTTCAGTAAATATACTGTACGTACCTAACTAAGGGTAAACTCGGAAATGTAAAAAACGTTTCGAAGAGAAGAAAGCAAAAGAGACACGAGAATCATCTGCTTAAAATCCAATCGTATCGGACTCAGTCTTCTTCTTCACCTACCTCTCTCTCTTCCTCTACTATTTGGTCCTTTTGTACCACTTGCCGGCGCCGGAGAGACTGAGATGACTTGGTCGGTTTTCAGATCCATTAACTCTCCGACACTCGACCTCTCCGCCGCATTTCGTTCCACTCGCCGCCCATTGGTCACTGCCGGTGTCGGCTGCGTAACGTTCACTGGTGTTACCCTTTCCCGAATGTCTTCTAGATCTCCTCCTTTCGCTTCCCTCAGTGTCTCAGCTACTTCCGGTAACAATTTCCCTTTCTCTTCCCTTCGATTTGGAATCTCTTCCCCCTAAATTGGCTTCTTGTGTCCAATGTTGGTACATCCTAAACGTTCCGATTTTGATGAAGCTGAAGTCCACTTTTGATTAGATTCCAAGTGTTTGTTTGTTACTTTTGGGTCTTAATTCTTTCTACATTTACTGTTTTGTATTCAAATGTTTAATATTGAGAGTTAGTGTTTGAATCAGATGTGAAGGAAGTTGTGGCTACAGAGAAAGCACCAGCTGCTTTGGGACCATACTCTCAGGCCATCAAAGCCAATAACATGGTCTTCCTTTCTGGTGTTCTTGGACTTATACCTGAGGTAATAAGATACTGAATGTAAAATTGTAAATCACTATATCGTTTTACTTTGATCTTCTCTGGCTTCTAATATTGCAAGATTTCTCTTTTGTGCTGTGTCTATAGACTGGAAAGTTTGTCTCAGACAGCGTTGAAGATCAGACCGAGCAGGTGAAGTAGCCTTTTTAGATTGTCATACTATGAAGATTAGTTTAGTTTACAGTAATTTCCATTTGCATCTCTTTTGTGTTCGGGTGATTTATATTAAGTCAAGGAGGTTGAGCTTGTCTTGAATGTTGTTTCACAAATGATGGTGAAGATGTAGCTATTGAGCCTAATTCAAGCGAAGTCTTGATTACTTTCGAGTTTTGCTTTTGAACTGCTTGATTCAGTCATAGTCTTGTGTGTTTGTAGAAAGTTTCAGTTGCTTTGTTTTCTATTCCTGATATTGTCTGATTACTTTTTGGAATATCGAAAGGTACTCAAGAACATGGGGGAGATATTGAAAGCTAGTGGTGCTGATTACTCTTCGGTGGTGAAGACAACAATCATGTACGTTTTATGCTTAACAGTATCATTATTTATGTGAAATTATGAAGGTTAAAGAAAACAAAAGCGATCGTTTTGATTTTTCTATCGCAGGCTTGCTGACTTGAATGACTTCAAGAAAGTGAACGAGATATACGCCAAATGTGAGTTTTTTTTTTTTTTTTTTTTTTGTTAGTGTTCCTACTCACTTCGTAATGCATAATTACTGGTTGTGGATTGGTTTAAAGAATTGTTGTGAACCATTTTCTTCCGTCTGGTGCAGACTTCCCAGCTCCTTCTCCAGCAAGATCGACTTATCAAGTCGCAGGTTTACCTCTAAATGCCAAGATCGAGATCGAATGTATTGCAGCACTCTAGGAAGAGTTTTTGATTCGGAACATGTCAAAACAAATAAGAGAAAGGAAAACAATGGTTTTATCAACCCATTCTTAACGTACTTTTCATTTTGCTGCACTGCCTCAAAACTGATGTGGATTATCAAAGCATTACGTTCGTTGCAAAACCTCTTAAGCCCTCTCTACATTAATCAAGAATAAGTTGATTTGTTAGTTCATTTGCGGTCGACTTAATATATGACTAGGATTTAACCCGCACAAATGTGCGGGGAAAACGATTTATAAAAATTATAAAGAAATTTAGTTTTTATTGTTTGTGGAACAGATTAGTAAGATTTAAGAAGTTTCTAGATTAAAATTAGATTTAGGTGGTGACTGACATATGATTTAGTAATTAACGAAATAGAGTTGGTTATATAAGTTTTGCACTATCGTACTAAATTTGATAATATATTCTAATCAGTAATCAGTGAAATATAGTGTTTAATAATACTAAAATCTAAATGTAAACAGAATTGTTGAATGTTAAGACCGTAAAACATAAGAAACATGAGATATGGAATAACCTAACTCCTCGATCAAACTTGTGTGAAAGACAACTATCGATCGGTGAAAAAATATTATCCAATTTGTAAATGAAATTTATAAAAAATTGATTTTAACCCTTGAAAAAACTTCTTCAATCCGTAAAATTTAATTTTAACACACTAAAAAAAAATTATTCACTTATGGAAAATATTTAACATGTAACAAAAAATCATTTATTTGTAAAGAGTATTCACCCCGTGAAAGAAACAATTTCAACTCGTGGAGAAAAAGTATTTAACCCTTTCACCGAAATTATTGAACAACTTATTCAACTCGATTAATTAAATTATTCAACCCATAAAAAGATACTATTGAACCCGCAAAAGAAAAATTTTCAACCCGTGGAAAAATGATTCAATCCTAAAAATATATCTAACATGGGTCAAAAAAAATTATTCAGCAAAATATTTATATATATATATATATATATATTTCACCCATAAAAGAAAACTATTCATTCCATATAACTATTTTAAACCGTAAAATAAAATTATCCAACCCTTAAAAAGACATTATTGAATCCGTAAAAGGATATTATTGAACTCCCAAAAAAAATTATTCAACCCGTGTAAAAATTTATTCAATCCATAAAATATTATCCAGCATGTGTCAAAAAATCATTCAATGATATAAACATATTCAACCATAAAAGAAAATTATTTAATCTGTATAATTTATTTAACCCGTAAAATAAAATTATTCAACCCTTAAAAGGATATTATTGAATATGCAAAAGAAAATTATTCAACCCGCAGAAAAAAATATTTAATCTATAAAGTTTATGTCAAATCATTCAATAGAAAAAACGTATTTAATACATAAAAGAAAATTATTCAACTTGTATAACTTATTCAACAAATCAAAGGAAATTATTGAACTCTTAAAAAGATATTATTAGGCCCTCAAAAGAAAATTATTCAACCTGTGGAAAAAATTATTCAATGCATAGAAAATTATCTAACATGTGTAAAAAAAGTCATTCAGTGAAATAAACATATTCAACCTGTAGAAGAAAATTATTCAATCCGTAGAACTTATTCAACCCGTTAAATAAAATGATTGAACCCATAAAATAAAATTATTGTAACAGTAAAAATGTATTATTGAACTCGTAAAAGGATATTATTGAACTCGCAAAACAAAGTTATTCAACCCGTGGAAAAACTATTCAGTCCTTAAAAAGGTCATTTGATCAAATAAATATTCAACCCAAAAAAAGAAAATTATTCAATCCGTATAACTTATTCAACACGTAAAATAAAATTACCGAAACAGTAAAATATATTATTGAACTCGTAAAAGGATGTTATTGAACTTGCAATACAAAATTATTTCAACATGTGGAAAAACTTCAATCCTTAAAAAAGGTCATTTGATAAAATAAATATTCATCTTGTAAAAGAAAATTATTTAATCTATATAATTTATTCAACCCGTAAAATAAAATTATCCAATCTGTAAAATGATATTATTCAACCTTTGATATAAATTAGTTACTCAACCCATAGAAAAAAAATATTCTACCATGAGGAACAAATAGACAAACATTCTACCTTTGAAAAAAAAAAAAAAAAAAAAAAAAAAAAAAAGACAGACATCCTACCATCACGAACAAATAAGCAAAAAAAAATTATAATTTTATATCAAATAATGCTATAAAGTTTTGGGGTTTCGCTTAGTATGTTTGATATAAACATTTATAATTAAATCCTGATATTCTGGATTAATAAATATTTTGTTGTAAGAAAAAAGATAACATACATATTAGGTGCAAATGAAATAAGAAACTTAAATTTTAATATTATATTATCTTCACCAGTTAATATTAAAGGAAAGTTGAATACTAAAATTCCTAAGATCGAACAAAAAGAACAGCGAAACTGAGTCGGCAAAGACAGATTCAAGCACATGAAATTAGTATATCTGAGTGAGTAAATCATGAATTAGCTGTCTTGAATCACGATCCTGAATCTTCCAATGGAGTTGCGGCTAGTTCAGTTTCAGCAAACTCCGGCGGTTTCCTATGTCTCTAGCTGACAAAGCTCACCAATGGGAGAAGAGCTTGCCCCATGGCACAATCACCACTTGGGATGAATGCAAGAAGGCCTTTCTTGCTAAGTTTTTCTCCACCGGTCGCACAGCCAAGCTTAGAGGAGAGATATCCAGCTTCATCCAGCGAAACAATGAGACATTCGCAGAGGCTTGGGAGAGGTTCAAAGGCTACACAAGTCAGTGCCCACACCATGGATTCAACAATGAATCCTACTCTCCACTCTTTATAGAGGATGCTTGCCTAGGTATAGGGAGATGCTAGACACAGCTAGCAATGGGAACTTCCTCAACCAGGATGTAGATGATGGCTGGCAACTTGTGGAGAACATAGCTAACTCAAATGGAAGCTATGGAGAAGAGTATGATCGCACCAATCGGAGCTCGACCCACCACTCGATCGAGTCAGACGAAAAGTTGAGAAAAGATGTTAAGGCATTGAATGAGAAGTTGGATAAGCTGATCTTAGCTCAGTCCACAATGAAGAAAGTCAACTTTGTGTCTGCTGAAGAGATGGAACCAGTCCAAGAAGGGGAGGATACACAATTTGCTGAGGTGTGCTACATGAGCAATGGGCAAGGAGGTTACAACAAAGGATACTATAATTACAAGTCCAACCCTGCCATGTCATACCGCAACACTGATGTTGCTAACCCTCAGGACCAAGTATATCCTCAACAACAAGCAGCTCGATCGAGTCAAGGCCACAACATGGGTATGGTCAAAAGAACAATTACCAAGGACCCAAGGCACTTTCCCTGGACAACAAATGAATATACCACCAGGCTTTCCCCACCAACCACCCCAGCCTGCACCTTCGCAAGAGAATGAGCTCAAGGCAATGCTAAAGCAACTGCTTCAAGGGCAAGCTGATGGGGTAGTGGACACAAGCAAGAAGCTAGCTGAAATAAACTCCAAGATCGAGAACTCAACACAAGGGTTTACTCTCTGGAGAATCATGCTTCTTCTGTTGCTGCTGCTACAAAGCAAGGACAACTACCTGGTAAAGCTATTCAGAACCCCAAGGAACAGTGCAAGGTCATCTTCACTCAAGAAGGACTTGTTGAAGAAGAGGATCAAGAAAGGGTCATTGAAGATTTTTGTTTACTGCTGAATGATGAAGAGATTGTTGCTGCTGAGGCTCCTGGAGTCCAGATTGATCAACCAGAAGTGCAGGCACCTACTGTGGCCATTCACACTTCACCAGTTGAGCTCGCACAACAAGCTCGATCGGCAGCTCGATCGAGTCGAACTCTAGCTCGATCGAGTCCGACCTCTTCTGTCCCAAACCTTTTGCTTGATCCTTACCAACCGTTGCACTTCCTCGTCTCGCCTACTTAGTCAAGGTCACAAGGAAGTGATTCACAAGTTCAGAAGAGATCTCAGTGGGATTGGAATTGAGTTGCCTCCTATGGATAGCATGAGTGAGGCATTTGATCAAATGCAAATGGTCAAGGATGTTATAGCCAACAGTGATAAAGTTTCAGAGGTCCTGACAGAGTCTACTCATCAGTTCAACCTGCTTACTTCACCCACCTTCCTACCAAAGGTCAAGGATCAAGGGAAATTCACTCTCCCTTGCACACTTGGGCATCTTGAGCTTGACAATGCCTTAGTGGATTCTGGAGCAAGCATCAATCTGATCTCTCTCTCAATGGCAGAGAAGCTAGGCATTGCTGGAGCCTTGCAGCGCCCTACTACTTCAATCATGTTTGGAGATGCAACTTCTAAGTCTCCTCTTGGAGTGTTCAAGAACTATCACTTGAAAATTGGAGAATGCATCATCCAAACTGATCTCACTGTGATGGAGATGGAAGAAGAGAAGGATCTACCTCTGTTATTGGGAACCCCATTCCTTAGTACAGTTGGCGCTTCAATAGACTTTCACAAGCAAGAAGTGATCCTTCACAAGGTGAATAGTTTGGTGTCATATCGCTTGCAGCCTAGAGGTTCAGACTTTTGTGCCACAATTGACAGTACCACTCTCAGTTCTAAGACTCATGAAGCTACAAAGATTGTGAGGGAAAGGGTTGACAAAGAACCAAGAGTTGGGAAAGATAAGG
>CACVBM020001316.1:0-72006 GCA_902728155.2 Microthlaspi erraticum
GTTAAGCTTTGTGTCATAATCCTGTCGGAAACTGGAGTTTTGTTTTCCTTTTTTCCTTTTTTCTTCTTTTTCTTTGTTTTCCTTTTTTCCGTGAAGCAAAACCAATGTTGACATGGATATAGATAAGATGTGTTGACTATAAATATATATCCAAATCGAAACAGTGGTTGATTGAAATCAATCTCTCGAAAACGTAAAAATAAACTGATTAATCTCTGAATCGTCCATGTCCATGTCGATGTCGAAGTCGAATTCCGTCGCCGACGAAAAGCCACAGCATGCGAAGAGATTGAAGCCGCTGTTAACGGAAGCTCCGTGTTCGCTGCCGATTGAGATTGCTCTGAGTTGCTTGGCCCGCGTCTCAAAACAGGACCACGGTTCCTTGTCTCTGGTGTCCAAGTGGCACCGTCGTCAATTGATTTCGCCAGAATTGTACGAGTTCCGATCCCGATTGGGCTGCACCGAAAACATCATCTATCTATGCTTAGTGATCCCGCCGGAGCCAAATCCACGCTGGTTCGCCCTCTTCCCAAAAGCCCTAGATCGTCCGCGTCGGCTGGTCCAAGTCCGGTCAACCTTGTATCAGCCTCCGGAAGTATCCTCCGTGGTGGCCCATGGTTTCGGGATCTACGTCATCGGTGGGAGGAGGATCAGCGGGAGAACTTCCCCATCGTCAAGTGTCTATTTCCTGGACTGCCGATCTCACACGTGGGCCACTCTCCCTTTCATGCGTGTGCCTCGAGAATCCGCTGCGGCGGGCGTGATCGACGGGAAGATTTACGTCCTGGGAGGGAGCAAGGGCGACCCGAATCCGGGAGAGGTATTCGACCCGAAGACGCAGACATGGGATGCCCTGCCGCTGCCCGAGCCCGTGTTGCTGCCCGTTCAGGATAATCTAATGTACGAAAGCGGTGTGGTGGAGGAGAAGATCTTCGCTGAGAATGAGTTTGGGACAGCTTTCTTCTACAAAAGTGAAGAAGGCAGATGGAAAAGAGGAAATAAAAATATCGCGGCGGATAAAAGGGGTTGGCATGCGATAGACAAGGTCATGTACTGTTGTGTATATGGTGGGAGATACTGTGGTGTGAGGCAAGTGAATTGGAGACCGCAGAGGTGACAGAGTGGAGAGAGGTGATGGGCTTGGAGGCTCTAAGGGACACTCTCTCTGCCTCCAAACTTGTCAGCTATGGTGGTTGTATGTCGGATCACTGGGACTCATACAAAGGTGCTATTATGTTGGATCACTCGGACTCTTACAGACGGCACGCCGGTGCGCCCACCCAAGAGGAAGAAGAACTCGCTTATCTATTTCCAGGCCACAAACTGAGCAACTCTGGTCCCAACATGTTGCTCTTCTGGGACGTGCTTGCTCCTCATAAACTGGACATTTGGTGTGCCGAGATCTCTTTGGAGAGACGCAAAGAAAGTGGCGAGATTTGGGGCACCGTTGAGTGGTCAGAAGCTGTCATGACACGCAATCCCCCTCCTCCACATCACCTTCACTGTAAACTTTTGTATTCCGTCTCTCTCAACCTCTGAATACATAAACTCTATATATTGCACTAGGTAGTTGCAGAGCACAATGAATATACTGAATCCTGCGAGGTGAAAGCTTCCGTTCCTAGTTGAGACGAGGCAAAAGATTCATTTGCTTAAGGTGAATTATTATTTGTACCATATCTATCTTTCATGGTTCGTCTCTAGATGTTGTTTACTTATGCTTTGACTTTTGTTTGTATCATGTTAGATTTCGATCCGTCAGCAAATGAAGAATACTATTGTTCTTCGCCATAATGTGGTGAAGCTGATTAGGAGAAGAAATATGCCGACAAATTATTTTGAAAGAAATAATTAATGTTTGTTTAGGGCATATTGCTCCGTCAACTAATGTTCAGTGGAGAATGAGTGGTGCAACTTGAGCACTTCATAGATCATACCCATATATGCATGTTTTCTCTTACAGCTTGGATATTATAAATCACAAGCAAAGCGAGGTTGTCATGAACCTAGTCATCATCTATGTGACTATGTGTCGGTTTGACAATTTTCAACTTTTATTTTTTTCCCCCTCTTTCTGCATATACTGATTTTAACAGGAAAAACAAAACAAAACTATACATTAGCGTACGAGTATCCGTTATTGCTCCATCACGAAAGGTCGACCGCTAATGTTAATGTAGCTAGGGATTTGTATTAGAACGTTGAATCCGCCGGTAAATTGAACAAAGTTTCATGATATTTTAAAATATCTAATAATCAGTACGTCGAAGTTAGTGCGACCTGAATTGATCGACATTTAATAAGTTTTGCGATTTAGATTTAGATTTTGATACAGATCATTCGAATATGTGTAACAAATCAGAATATTATGGTTTTGTTGGATTGGTGTGTTAAAAAATCCGAAATATTATATTCTCATACATTTTAATGTTTTTTAATGGACACCGCCATGCGTTTTTCTTCAATCCTACACAAAATAAGCTTTGAGAAGTTATCTAAGTAATAATCAAATTTGTCTGATAGAGACGTCTTCTAAAGACGTTTTGAGTTAAACGTATATCTATTTACAGATTTCTTATGGTCTAAAATCAAAAGAAGAAATAGATGAAACACAGTAACATAGACTATAATCTTCGAGATGAATTCTGCTAAAATGGAAATAGCCCGAGATAGCAATTCAGGCTTATCAACGGTGACGAACAACTCATATATGGTCTCATTCGCTCTAGTCATCGCGTTTTGACAAGGCCCAAACTCTGCTTCGATGCTCTGTTAAGAACTTGACAATATCATGATTTGTATATCTCATTTTAGCACTAAATGCAAGATGCTCTACAATATGAGCAACTCCACGCTGATCCTCCTTTTCCAAAACGCAACTGCCAATTAATCAAAAGGTGTGTCAGCGATAGATTGTTGATTTTCATTCAAAAAACAAGAAATATATAGAACGAACATAGCCCAGTTTTGGTACAATGAGATATAGATATATTCATGCGTTTCCTAAACAGTCACCAGAAGAATCATTAATCTTTAACATAAATAAAAATCGCAATATAAAAACTTATTGGGCTGCGCATCAGAATTCTGACCCAAAATTTGATTGGAAGTTAAACAATTCTAAGCAGAACTTAGCAAGAGAAGAATGGAGAGAGAGAGAGTTGAATCGACGATAGTAAGAACAATGGATGCAACAAAGAGTAAAGCCATATGGTCTAACATAAAGTAAAGCCATATGGTCTAACATAAAGTAAAGCCATAATAAACAAGAATCGAAACTGTGTATTTTATCGTATGGTGGGAGATACAAAAGTCTTAATTCTTAAACACAATTTTTAACAATCCCATATAAAGGGTGGATAAGCTATGAAATTTGGGTGTGATCTTGATTGTTTCTTCTAGGTAAACTTATAGTTGCATTTCAAAACTATACCACAAGATTTTCAGAATCTCCAAACATTTTTATACAGTTGTCGAAATTGACTCACAAAGTGGCAGACGGCTTGGTGAATCACATTGTTAAATAATAACAACCATGTCAAAGAAACTCCATTTATATGTAAAAATGTGACCAACAACCTTTTTTTTTTGTTTATAGACGATTACAAAGAAAACCAAAAAAGAACAAAGTTTGAAAGTTTAATGGTTTGAAAATTCAATAAGACAAAAATATACTCATATAATATAATATTATTATTTATTTTTCAAATATAAACCCTTTAAAAACCAAGGATGGAAGATGGTTTTTTAGTTGCCCATAATCCATATTGTCAAAAGACTCAAAACCGGTCGAGAGGCTTGTGCAATCAGAACCGGTCAAGTTTTATTCTAATCCGGTTTTAGTTAATTAGTTTTAAATCCTTTAACTCCCTTTATCTGTCTCCCCCTTTACCAAGATTAAAAAGCAAGGCCAAAAACCAATCTGGAACACAAGTTATAATGCTCGAGAATTACATTCTCTGAAGAATCACGTTCTCTGAAGATCACTTCCCTTTTCTCTCAGGTAAACAAGTTTCGGATCATGCAATACATTACTCTCAATCGAATTTGTTTCCTCCTTCTGATCGACTCCTGTGTGTGTCGTAGATTTAAGAAAATTGTCTGAACAAAAAAATCAAAACTTTATAATGTTTGATTTCTAAAAATCAAGTCTTTGTGATTGTTGAATTGCACAACTTTGAAGTCTCTTGCTTTTCCTCGTCTCTAGATTCTCCATTAGAAAGCGAATATGGAAGAAGGTGATCGAGGACTGATTAAAAGAGTTGCATTTGTCCTGATCGATGGTTTGGGAGACGTGTCAATACCGAAATTAGGCAACAAAACTCCTCTACAAGCAGCGAACATACCTAATCTCGACGCAATCGCATCAGCTGGAATCAATGGTCTAATGGATCCGGTGGAAGTTGGATTGGGATGTGGTAGCGACACGGCTCATCTCTCTCTGATGGGTTATGACCCGAGAGTGTATTACAGAGGACGTGGTGCCTTTGAGTCCATGGGTGCCGGATTAGCTATGTCACCAGGTGATATAGCTTTCAAGGTGTGTGTGTTTTGTGTGGTGGTTTAGTCTTCTTCATCTTCATTTCATCTTCTCTTGTGTAGTTAATGGTTCGACTTTATCATGCAGTCTAATTTTGCGACATTGGATGAGAAATCTGGAATTGTTGTGAGTCGGAGAGCTGATAGGCATTTCGAAGAAGAAGGGCCTATTCTTTGTGCAGCTCTTGATGGCATGAAGCTCCCATCTTTCCCTGAGTATGAAGTGAGAGTCAGGTGCAAAAGATGTTCTTTATAAAGTCTTTATGATTTTGGTTTTGCGTTTTGGCTAAAGGAGGAATTTTTTTGGTTTCTACAGATATGCAACAGAGCACAGATGTGGAGTGGTTGTAAAAGGGCCAAGACTTAGTGGGAATATATCTGGAACAGACCCTTTGAAAGATAACCGTTTGCTTCTTGAAGCTAAACCTTTGGATGAGTCAGAAGAAGCCAAGCACACAGCTAAAGTCGTTAACGAATTATCCAAGGAGATATCTCGCATTCTTGTTTCTCACCCGGTTAATGCAAAGAGACTTGCACAGGGCAAGAATATCGCCAATCTTGTTCTTCTACGAGGCTGTGGTATTCGAATTGAGGTCTGTGTGTTCACTACTTTACTGTGTATCTTACAAATGCTTTTGATGAATCTAACTGTTATGGCTTTTGGTGTATAAAAGGTTCCTCCTTTTCAAGAGAAGCATGGCTTGTGGCCTTGTATGGTAGCACCAACAAAGATTATAGCTGGACTTGGTATGTCTCTCGGTATTGACATTCTTGAAGCTCCAGGAGCCACTGGAGATTATCGGACGCTTCTCACATCGAAAGCAGTTGCAATAGCCAATGCTCTCTCAGCTCCTTTGAATCCCACCCCAAATGTCTTTGTACCGGGAGAGGACGGACATAAACCGGGAAGGTCTGATGGGTATGATTTCGGGTTCCTTCACATAAAGGTGAGAACTTTTTCTCTGCTTCTCAACACAAAACTTGAAAATGGGATATTCTGAAATGTAGATGGTTTTTTACTTTCAGGCTATAGATGATGCTGGTCATGACAAAGCGACGATGTTCAAAGTTAAAGGCTTGGAAGCTGTGGATAAGGCGATACGTCAGCTCGCTAAGCTTCTATGGATAGCTGAGTCTTCTACAAATTATCAGTACTTCTTGTGTGTGACTGGTGATCATTCCACTCCAGTTGAGTATGGAGACCACAGCTTCGAGCCTGTCCCATTCACAATGTGCCGGTTAAGAGAGTTTGTGAGCGCGGTTGGAGGAGAATCAGCTCTGTTAGAGACGTCTTTGGACCCTTTTCCACTTCCAACGGTTGTGGAATCCGGTGAAGATGTCACCGACGATGGTGGGAGGAAGAAAGCTCCTGCGGCGATTGGTGGAGATTCAGTTGCAGAGCTGAATGAGATCGCAGCAGCAAGAGGATGTCTTGGCCGTTTCCATGGCGGTGAAATGATGGGAGTCATCACCAAGTTCCTTAAGCTTGATGTATGAATTTGGTAAATTTTACTCTCTTTTTTTTTTTTTTTTTTTTTTTTTTTTTTTTGTCTTTTGAGAATTTGGGATATTGGAAGTGTAATAAAATCATCAAACTTCAACAGTTTAGGTTTATTAGATTGTTTTTCTCCTTCAACCGCAATGGGATTGATAAATCTAATTCATAATCACAATGCATAAATTAGTGTAAGATTCACGAGTGTTATGAAAGTTTCCGAAGAGGTTAATAAGAGAGTTGTTAAGCTTCGCATACACACTACCAAAAGCCTTAATACAAACACATACACATAAAAAATTACTATAACATGTAACAACAAATCTACTTTTCATCAGAACATATTGATGAACCATGTCTTATCTCTTCTGGAAGTTAAGAGTCTTAACCGAGAAAGCATAGATAAAGACAATTAGCAAAGTGAAAGAGACGAGGACTACTGAGACAAGCCACAAGTGGTCGTATTCATAACCATAATAACTCTTCATGAACTCCAAAACCGTCTCACCCGTATCAAGCTTCGTCTCTACATCTCCGTATTGAGATATCGTCAGTCCGTACAAACCCCACCACCCTGGATTCACGTACGTGAACCATCTCAAATACGACGGCATTCTCTGCAAAAACATCCATTTTAACTTGTGAGCATTCTTCTTAATTAGAAAAAATTAGAAAGATCTATATAACGAGGCATTTAGTTACTTACGGGAGCAGGAATGGTGAATCCTGAAAAGACGTTAAACGCCGAGTATATGATACCATTGAGTATAGCTGCGGTTTCTTGATTAGGACTCACGGAGATGAGCATGATACCGGTGTAGATATAGTAGAGGATGGTAATGAATGTAAAGAATGTGTAGTACAAAAATCTGGAAGCAGTCCATTCGTATCCAATCATCCCATAGACGATAAGTGAATAGATGCAAGCTTGAGCCACTACATATGGAATCTCGATTACCACCTTGCAAAAAGGTTTTGAGTTCGTGTTTAGAAACCAAAACCAAACCTCATGGTACATAGAAATGAAAAAAGTGGGAGTGTGAATAAAATACCTGTGAAAACGCATAAGGTAAAGCCGAGTACATTCCAGCGACGGTCTCTCGGTAAAAGACTGTGCGTTCGGCGATTGCGACAGGACGCACAGTAGCCGCGCTTTGTGAGCCTAAGAAGCCAATAACTGTTGCCATGGCGCCTACGCTGTTGAAAATATCTTGTCTTGTTTCTTTTCTTTTGCCGAGGCTCCAAAAGATGGCACCGTACATGAGTCCAACCGCAGCCGCGAAACAAAGACGCACAGTGTTGTAAGGAACGTTTCTCCAGTATGATTTGTTTAGCTTCCACAGGCAAGCTTGGAACTGAGTGAGGTAGGATTGTGAATACTTTGTTGAGAAATGTATGTCTTTTGCATGAGGAGGAACCTTGTTTAACTCATCTATTAGATCTTTGTTTCTCCTAAATCCACACAAGAAAAACATTTGTGAGATTTATGTAACTTTGTTAGACTAATGTTTCTATGCATGCTTACATATATAACTCGACTTACTTGTAGAGGTTTGAGTTTTTGTAAACTTGAGCAAATCTAACACCAAGAGCATCTTCTTGTGCCCTTGTTGTCACTTCAAGAGCCCATGTTGCTGGATTGTAACCTTCTTTGATTTTTCCTACTCCTTTAATTCCCTAAAAGAAACACATCTTGTTCAGTTATTGTGAGGAATGAAACAGAGCATTGAGCAGATAATTCACTTCTTCTTCTTCTTCTTCTTTTCTCTTACCTCAAAGTATTCAATTAGTTGTGAGGAATGGTGGCCAATTGGGCCGACATAGATCTCTTCCCCTCCTCTCGTCAACAAGAAAAGCTAACAAAACAAAACATAGGTGTATAGCTTATGGTGCAAGTAATACTAATTACATTACATAAAGATGAGTAATGATGAGTTACCTCATCAAATGATTCAAAGATATCGATACTCGGCTGGTGAATGGTGCACACAACAGTTCGTCCAGTGTCAACAGTGTTTCTAACAGTCCTCATGACAATCGCAGCAGCTCTTGCATCCAAGCCAGATGTTGGCTCATCCATGAAAAGTATAGAAGGATTTGCCACAAGCTCGACCGCGATTGTCATTCTCTTTCTTTGCTCCGTCGAAAGCCCACTAACCCCCACGTATCCAACCAACATATCTTTCAATGGCTCTAACTCAATCAATTCCATCACCTCTTCAATAAAAAGCTGCACATTTCCAACGTTAGTTACATGGTTTCTTGAATCTTGTATTGATCATCATATATAGACTAATAAGAAGCACAAACCTCTCGAGTTTTGTCGTCGATGTTAGGTGGTAACCTCAACCATGCAGAGTAAAGAAGTGACTCGTAGACTGTTAAAAGAGGGGAGTGGATGTCATTTTGTTCACAATATCCCGAAACACGAGCGAAGCTGTCTTGGTTTTTAGGAAATCCAGAGACGTTGATCTCTCCTTGAATGTAACCAGTGTTCTTGCGTCCGGCTAAAACATCCATCAATGTTGTCTTTCCTGCTCCACTCATGCCCATTAGTGCAGTAAGAACATTCGGCCGAAACGCACCACTTACTTCATTCAACAGTACTAGTTTATCGTCTTTTACGCCCTTATCTTTCATCGCCTACAAAAGTTTTATATCTACTTTAGTATCTCTCCCAAACACAAACTATTCTTATTGATAATGTTATTTCAGTTAATTATTACATATACCTTTGGAGTATCAACTGAATATGTGATGTTCTTGAACGTGATGTATAGTGGCTTGAAAGGTATACGCATTTTTTTGTCGCTGCTAGTTCTCCTTGTCATCTCTCCTATACAAATTCAAGCCATGTTTGACAGTTTGAGATCATAAGTATTTTCAAAGGAGATGAAAATTAATGAATGATATTCTAGCCAGGCCTTACTGTTAAAGATTGGTTTTGTTGTGGTTCTTGAATCGTCTCTGCCGGTTAGCATATTGTTGCTATCTTCATGTTCTTCCGGTAAAACCGCAGTCTTTGATACTCCATATTCTACAAGAGTAAAAAACATTTTGTTAAAGTTATATAATTTCATAGATGCATAAAGAGGAAGTGATGGAGTGACACTCACGTTTAAGATAAGCAAGAGACAGAGATGTAATAATGTTGGACAAGACTGTGGATAATATCAACGCTAAAATTCCAATCCAATACCAGTAAGTCTCTACAAAAAATCCTCGCGATTTCAAAACCGCTACTCCAAGACCCTGGAAAATTGTATACATTGTACTTAGTAAAAAAGTTTAGTTACCACAAAATGGTAAAAAAAAAAGGGTTCCAAGAAAATTTACATCTTTCCAAGAATTGCTTCGGAATTCGTTAACCGAGATAGCTGTTGTAATATACATCATTGGAGATGTCCAATAAGCCCAGGTCAACCATTCGTGTACTTGTTCTGTGTGGTTACACAATTCATCATTACTAATTAGTTAATCGATCATACGTAGAGAAATTAACAATAACCAAGAATGTCAAATAAACTTACTTCGAGACAACACATATCCACTGAATGTCATGAGCCACATCACTGCAAGACATCCCACTGTGTTTGAAACCACATGATTCCGAGTCACTGCACCGATACACCGGAAAAACCCATACGACATTTGTCCGCACAATGCTAGAACCAAGTAATGTTTAAGGATCCTGCAGTAAGAAAAAAAACAAAAACAATTACACACATATCTTTAATTAATAATAAACATACCTACGAAATGTGGAGATAAACTTACGATGTGATGGTTGGATCATATCCAATAAAGAAATAAGTTGTTAAAACCACAACGAAGACTTCTACGAAGGAAATAGGGAAGTTGATGATTGAGGCTGGTAAAGAGAAAGCCCATGACGGGTAAAAGCTAAAACGTCGTTGCTTGTAGAACACGGGAAGCTTATCAATCGTCATCGGAAGTTCAAAAAACCCAGAGAACACAACCATCTGCACTTCCAAGTATATAGCTCCCATGTAGATGATTCCATCTACTACTGTGCTGTGATATTGCCTTTGTGACGAAAACACAATCGTGATTAAAACCGCATTGAGAAATAGCTGAAATGACTTAAGAGCGAATATTCTAAAGTTTCTTCTCATTAGAATGGATTCTCGTACTAAGCAGGCCGTTAGTAGCTCCAACTTCTTAGCTCCATATTGAGTCTTTGTCAAGGCTGCTCTGTGATTTTTCGATCGATCAAATGGGGTCGCGAGCTGAGACCTCATAGCGCTCCCTAAATGGTTCATTTTGAAGCCTTCCTCGAATTGTTTCGCCGTTACATAATGGTATGGCAGATCTGGATTAGTCCAGTATTGTTCTTGATCTTTTCTTGATAAAATCTGATTGACAAAATGTAATCTTGATCAGTACATTACAAAAAGTAATTAATGTGTGTAATGTTATATGAAGAACTCACTTCTTGCAAGTAATCAGCAATCCCTTTTCTTTCAGGACATTTAAACCCCATAGATTCAAATAACTCGAGGACGTTTTCGCGAGGGCCTTGGTAAATGATTCGGCCTTCTCCAAGAATGATGACATCGTCAAAGAGCTCAAATGTCTCTGGAGGAGGCTGGAGAAGAGAGATAAGAGCGGTTTTATCGAAAACATGGACCATTTGCTTGATGCACTTGATAATCTGATACGTTGTGGAGCTATCTAAACCATCCGATATGTTGTCCATGAAGAAAGCTCCGACTGGTCCGACCAACATCTCCCCTACACACAAAAACACCATATCAAACCAATTAAAAACACATTTTAATTTCAACCAAATTAAATTCTATTAGGATATCGACACTAATCAGTACCTGTCGTCACACGTTTCTTTTGCCCACCAGAGATGCCTCTTTCCATAGCATCTCCAACTATCGTATCAGCACATATCTCAAGTCCTAATACCTTCAAAACGTAATCTGTAACCACATTCTCCTTGTGTCCTTTCATAACCGACGCCTGTAAAGAAAATCAAAATTATAAGCCCTCCTCATTGAACTTTTCTACCTAATGATCTCTCTTGGTACCTTCATTAGTGCATCGAGGTAAGGATCTGGCTTGATCTCCAAGTCTTTTTCCCTTCTTAGTAACTCCGAAAGCATATCTGTGAAACGTTCTCAACCATCAACGTCAATGAACACTTTGGAGAGATACTTACAGAATAAAGAGGGTCAAAATGGTTTTCATACCGTAGCCTGTGCCGACTCCTTGGCATTTTGCAGAAAACGTTAATGTTTCTCGAACGGTTAGCTTCGGCATGTGAACATCGTATTGGCCAATGTAGGCGGCAGTTCTCTCAGGCACAAACTCATGCAGTTCATGCCCATTGTATGTCACTTTCCCTGTACACTAAACCATTCCACAACACAGTTTAATTTAATTATTGCTTCAAATAGTATATTTCATATAATTAAAAAAAAAATATATTCCATATAATTAATCAAAGCACTTTTTTTTTACTGTTTATCAAAGATTGATGTAACTATTTACTTTTAGACCGCTTTCTATCTTTCCAGACAATGCTTTAAGTAGTGTCGACTTTCCCGAGCCCGGTGGTCCCAAAAGTAGAGTCAGCCTGTTGTAAGAAGAAAAGAACCAAAACAATTTATGCATTGTTGTTAACTAAAGGTTGTAATTGGTGGCGTGACATAAAGACATATTAATGCGGTGCAGTGATACCACTCTTTTATGAGACACACAACTATTTCGGAGTAGTTAATTTGGTAAATGCCAAAAAAAATTGTAGAGAAAATAAGTAAATATCTATACGTAAAAACAAACTAAGTTGTTCATGAAAAAAAACAAAAGTAATAATGATAAATAAGTACATGATACCAAAACTAATTTCTCAAGGTAAAATCGTACAACATCGTCCAAAAATTAAATAAATAAAACGGTCAGTCATAATTTTATTTTGTACTTTTTCTTCTTTAATCGTCATGGATTAGTTTGCTATTGGGTGCAAATACTCTTAAATCTTAATACGATATGTATGCTGCATATAAACTCTTATCATAAGATATGTTCGATCACAAAGTCTAAACAGCACAAAAGGACAAATAGCTAGTTAACCAAAAACAAAAAAAAAAACAAAAAAAAGCTAGTTAATAAACCTGCCAGGCTTGATGATTCCGCTAACATCCTTTAGAACCGAGACTCTCTTTTTTCGAACCCGAAGAAGTCCGATTTTAGTTCCAATACCCTATCACAAATTAGACGAATAGGTGAGATCAGTGAAAGGTCACAAAAACAGGCTTTGCAAATGGGAATAAAATTTTACTTTTATAACGCTGACTAATGAGTTCATGACTGTGGGAACAGCTCTTCTGCCCTCATATGCTTCGGCGGTCACGTTCACATCCTCAAATCGGACTTCTATCGTTGGGAGATTCAGAGAGACTCTGTTTTTATTGTGATACAGAAAAAAGACAAGTTTAGAGTTTATCCAATCAAGATTTTAAGAATTTAGCCTATGAAACGTTGATGTTTTCTTTTACCTATCAAAACGATTCTTTAGCCTCCGTAGATACTCCCCATGCCAATCTTCGTCATCGATCGTCATTACTGTTTCAAAAAGCTCTCTTCTCTCCTCGAAGCCCAGATCCTTCATGTCAATCTCCTTAAAACCTCCAGTGATCCCTCTCAGAACGGCCTTCCTCGTCCGATCGTAAGTCGGAAGACGATGTAGCCGCTCGATAGCAGCCCTTTTCATGGCATCGTCTTCCTCTTCTACTTCTTGCTGCTGACGACTACTGCTTCCGTTTATCAAGTTCTCTACCTCTGAGCTCGCTCTGTAATGTGCCATCGCTTCTTCTATCTCTCTCTCTCTCGCAGCTTTTTCTTTTAATATTTTGTTTTTTAGCTCTCAATTCTTTTCTTAGATGTTATAGAAGCCCAACAGTACTTTGATTTGGCTATAATATCTGCACAAATACACACGTATATATATACACACATAGATATATGCAAATGCCAAATTCTTGTTATGAGGGCAATACAATGAATGCCAGATTCTTGAAAAAACTAAAATTAAACAGGTGTGGATTCTGATGACAGGTGTGATATCTAGCTCCATTTAATTATGACCCAATTTATATATCACAGGTTACATCGTTTTCTATGTTTAGACAGTAATGGATAATAACCAGATCTTCAACCAGATTCTATACCTCAACGATATCAAACACTTGTCTACACACTTGCATGCATACAGAGTAAGAAAATATTTATGCTTACTGGCAAATGTGAACAAGGCTTCTTGCAATTACGGAACTTTGGATTTTTCTCTTGCAATAACGGAAATTTGGAGTTTTCTTACTTCTGTCTGGAAAAGAGAGATTTAACGCGTAAATGAATGTTTCTAAAGAATTCTAATTAATGTTTAATAACTAGAAACAAAAATCTACTTATTACAACAATAAATAAATGGAACAATGATAATTTTTGAAAATATAGAAAAAAATCTAGATTTCTATAAAGTAAATATTTTATTTGTAGTAGTAAATGCAATATTTTTATTCTTATTTTGTTATATGAAATTATAATTGAATTGAGAGGTAACAGACACAACATGAAATGCAACAACTAAAATAAACAGAAAGAAATGATACAAAAAAGGATACACTCTAAAAATTGAACACTAGTTGATAACTGGATACGCGCTCTAATTAAGAAAGGGGGATCTCCACGTGTACACCAGAAAAATTAGCTGCCTACAATGATGCCACGTAGTTATCGCATAATCTATTTCATGCGAGATTAGGCCTTGGTTTCCTTCTTACTCTTATGATGTTTGGTTTTAATCTACTCTAATAATAAGTAGTTTCTGTATAGTCTCTATTTTAATTTTGTTTGCTTTGTATGTGTTGTGTTATACCGTTATGCCCCCACGAAGATGAACACATTTCCCGTGTTTCTCACTAAACGTTTGTAAATTATATTGGCACATATAATTTTATCATTACAAGTCGAATAGCTAATTAAAAGTCTTTCATTTATTGATCTTGGCTTTATCTTCCCTTTATTTTCTTCGAAATAAACTTGGCAACAGCAATCTTACTTATAAAAAGACTACAACTGAAAATTGTAAGAGTTTATATAATTAACACAAAACTACTATTCTTAAAGACCAAAGATGATTGGAAATAACGATTTTTAATGACTGGAAATAGAGTCAAGGGAATCTTTTTTAATAATCGAAATAAGTAGATACAAACTATTAAAAAAAACTTTAACCAAGCCAAACCACATTTAACTAAAATTAATTAATACAGTATTAGTATTTTTTTTAGTTATATACTTATATATATGGTTGGAGAAGATTTTCGGTTCTCCTGTCGTAATGTACACAGATGACTTCTGGTACTGACTACAAAATCTGAAATAACGAATAAGGTAAAAGTTTCGTCTTCTCCAAATGAATACTCCCTCTCTTCCTAAATATAAGATGTTTTAATTTTTATTCTTGTTCCACAATATAAGATGTTTTAGAGTTTTAATGTTACTTTTTGTTAATTAATGGCAGTATTTTACAAACTTTAAAAAAAATTACTCCCTCTATTTCATAATATAGGACATTTAAAGTTTTTGCACATAAATTAAGAAGTCATTTAATTTTTGTAATTTTTGAAATAAAATACTCCCTCTGTTTCATAATAAGTGTCGTTTTGACTCTTCAGTTACCCAATGTATCTAGATATATATGAATGTATTAAGACTCAAAACACATCCCTATACATCATTAAATAGTCCAGATTCATTTTGTCAAAACGACACATATTATGAAACGGAGGGAGTATATTTTATCATCAGTTTCAAAATCTTTCAGCCAATGAATAACAAATCTGCAGAATATAAATAATCTAAGATAATAAAAACATATTTAGTTTTACACTAAAATTCTAAACCCTTTTATATTTTGAAACAAAACTAAAATTCTAAAATCCCTTATATTTATATTTTAAAACAGAGGGAGTAGTTATGATTATTTGAATACTTGAATTACTATTGGTTAATATTAACCTAAAAATAGTTAGGTGACAACAAAAATGAAACATTAACTATTTTTTAATATATATAAAATGTTAAAACATCTTACTAACAGAGGGAGTAATAAGTTATGTGGAGAAAGTCGTCAGAGTTCAGTTTCAGGCACAGACCGTTCAGAATTCACCTTTGCCGCTATTAATTGTTAGGAATTATTGGATCGATTGATTGCTTAATTCTTTGAACTTAGACACAGAATTTGATCTCCGAGAATTACCGGCCTCTAACCGGGACCGTCTCGGGTGGGAACCTCTCCCACACTTTATTATGAACAAGCAAAGGGTTTACACAAACGCTCTAAACGCTCTCTTTGTGTAACAGGTGACACCAAAAGAAACACACAACAAAGAAGAAGAAAGATCCAAGAAACTCTCTCTCGAAAAGACATGACTCTAACGTCTTCTACTAGTTTCTTCTCTCCCTATCTCTCTAAACTCTCTTAGCTGTCTGCTTGTATTCTCTCTTTTGGGATGATCTTGAATGATGAGGAGATGCTTCCTTATATAGCCAAACATGTCTCTGGTTTTCCTTTCTTCTTCTTGGAAGATTTCCCTTTTGTTATTGCCTTTTTCTGTTTAGAAACCGTCAACAAAGAAAACAGAAAATATCACATATTTAGACTATTTCTTTTTGGACTTGAATTGGGCCCATTATCTCACATAAATGGTGTTTTCTTTGTGGAGCTGCCTTTTAGGCGTGCACACGGAACACAGTTAAACGGGGTCTAAAGATCGAGAAGGACTTTCCCTCCTAAAAACTTTCCTAAGCCTAAGTATATATTAATAAATTATAAAATATTTATATTATGCTCGGTGATGGGTCTTAATCTGAACACAATAAACAAAGTAAGGGAGGATACTATTACGGATACGGTCAGTCGGTGACCAAATGAATTTGTTTTTGAATTAAAGACCAAGTGAAATTTACATGTGATGAATTATAATTATCAACCACCATAAGAGAAAGGCGTAATATAAAGAATACCTAATTATTAAACCCCACAAATAAAAGCCAATGATATTAAATTGTTATAAAAAAAAACAAAAGCAAAAACTCCCAACATTTCCTACTTAGGGTGCATACAACTTCAACCATCACTGACCTGACCTTACTCTTGTTATAAATAAGGAATACTCTCTCATCGAATCTTTAGAGAAGAAAAACAAACAAAGAAATAAGATGGTGTCTCGAGAAAAAACCGAGTCAGAACCATCTAAATCGAGGAGTAATATAAACGTAATATTTCGGTTCGCAGATTGGATAGATATAATTCTAATGATCCTTGGTACGGTGGGAGCTATTGGAGATGGAATGTCCACGAATGTGTCGTTAGTTTTCGCAAGCAAGATCATGAATAACTTGGGCTACGGTCAACACAATATTCATTCCACTACTTTCAAGGATGAGATTGATAAGGTTAGTCATCTTTTAGTTCAAAAACAGATTTTATTTTACAATCATAACACGAGATTTCTAACATGATTTGCTTTGTAACATCGGGACCAAGAAACAACAAGCGGGTTGGATCGATTTTTTTTATCAAATAAATATTTTTATATTTATTGCTATAAAGAGTTTACATAAACTAGAAATTAGAAATTGAAAATAAACTATGATAATCATTTTAATGGAAAAGCATTTTCTTCCGTTTCATATATAATTAGTGTCTTTTTAGCACTTGATTTTGTTTCACAAAAGTTTGTTTTTGTACTTATAGCAGAAAAATTCTGTTTGTTGGCAATTTTGTTTGTTCAGTGTTCATCCATGTGAGGGTAATAATTTGAAAAATAAAATTATGTAGAGTATTAATAAATTTTATAGTCTAAAATAAACTATAGTATTTTTCAATATATGCGAAACTTTTGTAAAACGACATCTGCAACAAAACGGAGAGAATAAATACCTATTTTAATTTTAATTTTGTTTATAAGAAATTTCTATTAAAAAATAATGCACAAGTGATATGTACTCCCTCCCATTCGAATTAGTTTTGGTAAAACGTATCTGCAATTATTTAGATGTATCTAGATGTGTTTTGTGATCCAGATATATCCAAATAATTGCAGATACAATTTTTCAAAACGACAAGTAATTTGAAACGGAGAGAGTAAGTGAAATGATTCTACTCGATGGCACAATGATCCAACATACAAACCCATTTTAATGCTCGTTTCGGCGATAAAGAAAATGATAATTGAATTATTTTGTGCTCAGATTTCTTACAAAACTCGATCCAAACATTAAGTCGTTAATTTGTTGTAAACAGTGCAGTTTATACTTCGTATACCTGGGATTGGCAGTCTTGGGAGTGGCATTTATGGGTAATGTCAAAATTGTTTCTTAATTGTATTATAAATAGATTTGCATAAATTGATGTTAAAAATGTTTGAACGTTATTTTCTGGTGCAGAGGGGTACTGTTGGAGCAAAACAAGTGAGAGACAAGTTGTAAAGATTCGTCGAACATATCTTGAAGCTGTTCTCCGACAAGAAGTTTCTTTCCTCGAGTCACAAGATGCTTCCATTTCTGAAATCATCCACACCATTTCTACTGATACTTCTCTCATCCAACAACTTCTGAGTGAAAAGGTATCACATTTTGACCAAATGTTTTAATTTATTAGATGGCTGATCTGCGTACGAAAAGAACAAATTATAAATGCCTAAGTTTAAGATTGGGGTTGGTCTATAATACAACCTGAAAAATGTGTAGTTTTAAGATCGGGGTTCATGAATCCTAGATTATGGTTTAGAATTTGGGGTTTAGGAGTTAGATTTAAGGGTTCAATATTAAATTTTATGGTTTTGGGTTTATATTTTAGAGTTTATAGTTTTTTACTTCATGAAAAATGTGTAGTTTTGAAAATAAACACTATAGAAGTGTATTTTTGAAAATTGGCATCTCAAGAGGTGTACTTTTAAGAAATACACCTCTTGAGGTACAAATTTTCAAAACTACACCTATAGTGTGAAAATTTTCAAAAATACAATTTTTCCTAATTTTAATATATATGTTTAGATTCATTAATCCTAGATTAGGGTTTAGATTTTGGGGTTTAGGGTTTAGATTTAAGGGTACAATATTAAATTTTATGGTTTTGGGTTTATATTTTAGAGTTTATAGTTTTTTAATTCATGAAAAATGTGTAGTTTTGAAAATAAACACTATAGAGGTGTATTTTTGAAAATTAGCACCTCAAGAGGTGTAGTTTTGAAATTTCCCCTATTACAAAAGCGGTTTTAAGTTATAAATAGTCAAATAGACCACTCATTTAACTGTAAAACACCACAAATTTAAAGAGTCCAAAATTCATTTATGAACATTTAAAGGGTTAAAGTTGAACGTCGTGCACTTGTTCTTCTTTTAACCCTAAGCCTGATCTAGTGATCTATGAAAATTACTTTGTTTAATAAGGATTTATTAAAAATGTACTCCCTCCGTTTTTTTTTTGATATTTCTAGAATTTTCACACATATTAAGGAAAATCAGATTTTCAATCATTAATGTATTGATTTTTTCAATAAAACAACTTTCTACAATTTTCAACCAATAAACATCTAACAGATATAATCATTGTTTCTTGAAAACTGAAAAAGTGTATTAAAAAAGTAGAAAATTTATCTTTGTGAAACAACAATTAATGTCTAGAAAATTTATTTAAAAAAAACGGAAGGGAGTAATATTTATTGGAAACGTTTCCATCCGATATTTTATCTTCTCGAACAAAAAGATATCATTCTTTGGTAAAAGTAATCCCACTAAAAAAACTATAAAAAAGTAAGTTGTGCTCCTTTGGTGTATTTAATTTATTAATTTCAGTGTCTTTTATCAGAATATTTTATTAACTGCAAGAAATTATAAAACGTGCGGAAATAACAAATTTACCAATTTTTCGTTTTGAGAAAACCCTTTCTTGCTTTATAATATACGTAAATTACAAAAAAAAAAAAATACTATAACAAATTGAATCGTGAGGTACTGAGGTCTATACCATACAAAGTGCATGTATTGGCTAGCTAAATGTTTGGTTTTTTAATGATCTTCCTCCATAGATAATGCATTGATCGTAATTAAAAAAATTGTTTAATACAAAAATAAAAGAATAGCTATTAGATTTTCATGTGTCTAGCCTAAATTAGGCTGCTATTTTTTTTACAACAATTTTTTATTTACATTGGGAAATTTTCAAAATACCCCATTGAATGTTTTGTTTTTTATATTAACCACCAAAATATACTAAAATTTCAAAAAATTATGGTACAAAAAATGATATACAGAGTTTAAAAAAAAACTTAGATTATAGTTTTCTTAGGAGTTACTTCTTCTTCAATTTTGATATTTTTCTTATAAATAGTTTGAATATTTAAGATGTCCTCTATCTTTTCAAATAATTTAGGGTTTATATAGGGGATAGACTTTTTTCATGTTGAAGAAAATTATCATTCTGTTGTTATGTTCTCAGGTGCCCATATTCTTGATGCACACATCAGTTTTCATCACAGGTCTCGTGTTTGCGTCATACTTCTCATGGAGATTAACTGTCGTGGCCCTCCCAACACTTGTCCTTCTTCTAATCCCAGGGTTGATCTATGGCAAATACCTTGTTTACTTATCCAAGAAATCCTTCAAGGAATACGCGAAAGCAAACTCGATCGTGGAACAGGCTCTAAGCTCCATCAAGACCATTCTTTCATTCACGGCCGAGACTCAGATCATCAAGAACTACTCAGAGATCTTGGAAAGACACAGGAAACTTGGGCTAAAGCAAGGTCTCGCCAAAGGTTTAGCCGTGGGAAGCACAGGGATTTCATTCACCATCTGGGCTTTTCTTGCTTGGTACGGTAGCAGATTGGTGATGCACAAACACGAAACCGGTGGAAACATTTACGCTGCCGGGATCTCTTTCGTCTTGAGTGGCCTGTAAGTAGGTGAAGTGCCGTTTTGGAGGATTTTAATATATACTTATTTTTTTATTAATAATAGCACCATGCATGCAAATGATATCATTTTGTTAGCTTTAAGTAGGGTAAAGCAAAATAATTGATTTGATAACACCATTTGAAAAAGTAGGATATGCTTCTTGAAGCAAATAAATAACTCTAAGACAACACTTTTTTTTTTTTATATATTTATTTTTACACTTTTTATATAACATAGAGGAAATAATTGTGAGTTGAATGAATAAATGATGCAGTTCTCTGGGGACGGCGATGACTGAAATAAAATATTTCTCGGAGGCTTCAGTTGTGGCAGCTCGAATATGCTCAAGGATTGATAGAATTCCAGAGATAGATGGTGAGGACACCACGAAAGGATTCATACCAAAAGAGAAGATGAATGGAAGAGTAGAGTTTGAGCATGTATCTTTCACATATCCTTCTCGTCCAAAATCCACAATTCTTAAGGACTTCACTCTCAGAGTCAATGTTGGGAAAACCGTAGCTCTGATGGGAGCTAGTGGAAGTGGTAAATCAACAGTGATCGCGTTGCTGCAACGGTTCTATGATCCAGCTGAAGGGCTTGTGAGGATCGATGGGTTTGACATAAAGACTCTTCAGTTAAAATGGATGAGAGGACATATTGGTGTTGTGAGTCAAGAACATGCTTTGTTTGGGACGTCCATAAAGGAAAATATAATGTTTGGGAAAGATCATGCATCAATGGATGAAGTCATTTCAGCTGCAAAGGCTGCAAATGCTCATAGCTTTATAACACAATTACCAGATGGTTATGATACACAGGTGTGTTTAAAAACCATATAAGATTCAGTAAAGAAAATTACTTAAATATAATCTTAAGCATTACATTGATATATTTACATATTAAAAAAAAAAAAAAAAAAAACAGATAGGTGACCGTGGAGGACTTTTATCGGGAGGTCAGAAGCAAAGGATTGCAATTGCAAGGGCGATTATTAGGAATCCGGTGATTTTACTTTTAGATGAAGCAACAAGTGCACTAGATGGAGAATCTGAAACATTGATTCAAAATTCACTTGATCAAGTTGCCTCAGGACGAACTACACTGGTAACTAAATCTTTTTTTCAAACTCATATGTGTTAACGCTAAGAATCAGAAACTATAATAAAACCTCTCTTTATTAAAGCTAACAAGAACAATGACGTAACAAAAAATAAAGGTTTCAAGGACAACTATGTTCTTTTTCTCTTGGCCTAACTAACCGAAAAAAAAAAATCCGAAGAATTACTTTATAGCTTTTGTGAAGCCAACGTGAACAAAACACCCTTAAGAAAGAAAATAACTAAAATGGAAAGCTTAGACATTTACCTTATTAATTAAATAAAAAAGCATTGTAAAACGAACATTAAGTTATAGGTATCAATAGTTCTTGTATTTCTTGTGAAACAGGTGGTGGCGCATAAGCTTTCAACAGTTAGAGGAGCGGATCTTATTGCTGTGTTAGAAAATGGTTCCGTCAAAGAAATGGGTTCTCATGAAGATTTGATGACTAAGAACAACCATTATGCAAACCTTGTAAATCTTCAAAGAAAATTCAGACATGAATCTCGACAAGATCTTCAAGATGTGGTCAAAACTCCTGAGATACGAGAATGTTGGTCTGCCAAGAACAGTTTCAACAGGCAAAGCACAGCGTCTACTTCTGATCTTACTCTTTCTCCTATTCCATTATTGAGCACTCAAGCAGCAAGAATTGATGTTAATCTCCCTTCTACTTCTTTCACTCGACTTCTTCCATTGGTTTCCCCTGAGTGGAAGTCTGCTCTTGTCGGTTGCATATCAGCTGCAACATTTGGTGCAATCCAACCAATTTACGCCTTAAACATAGGCGGTATGATCTCTGCTTTCTTTGCGAAAAGCTCGCAAGAAATGGAGAACAAGATACGGATTTACTCCTTAATATTCATTTCCCTCACCTTTGTCTCCCTCACCTTAAATCTCCTTCAGCATTACAGCTTCGCTAAAATGGGTGAAAGGCTAATGCAAAGACTTCGGGTGAGAATGCTCGAAAAGATCTTCACCTTTGAACCCGCCTGGTTTGATGTGGAAGAGAACTTTAGCGGTGAGCTTTGTTCAAGGCTTAGCAGTGAAGCGTCCATTGTGAAGTCTTTAGTATCCGACAGAATCTCCTTGCTTGTCCAGACCATTTCAGGTGTCACGATCGCTATGATCATCGGTCTACTAGTTTCTTGGAAACTAGCGTTGGTCATGATCGCTGTCCAGCCTCTCACTATCCTTTGCTTCTACACCAAAAAAGTTTTGCTCTCCAGCATTTCCCACAATTACGCCTATGCGCAAAACCGTAGCTCACAGATTGCATCAGAAGCTGTTTACAACCACAAGATCGTTACTTCCTTGGGATCCACGAAAAGAACCATTGAAATATTTGACAAGGCTCAATATGATGCGACAAGAAAGGGTAGGAAAGCTGCATGGCTCGCAGGCTTTGGGATGGGATTGGCTCAGTGCCTAACCTTCATGACATGGGCATTAGACTTTTGGTATGGAGGAGTGTTGGTTCAAAAAGGCGAAATCTCGGCCGGTGATGTATTCAAGACGTTCTTCGTTTTGGTTAGCACCGGTAAGGTTATTGCGGAAGCAGGAAGCATGACTTCTGACCTTGCCAAGGGCTCTGCCGCCATTTCTTCCGTCTTCAAGATCCTTGATCGTCCTTCACCTCAAGTAAGTTTCAAAAGAACCCATTAACATTTCGTTATTTTATAGGTTAAAGGATTTTCTTGTTGAATAAGCAAAAAATATTTCACTAGAGTACTAGTTATAGTACTCTTATAGAGGTACAAAGAGTATCTAATGTAATATTAACAAGAATATGTCAATAGAAGAGATGCTATGATTAATCTAAACATTTTTCTTGGGTACGTGAAGGACAATACAAACCGTGGAGCGAAGATTGAGACTATAACCGGGAGAATAGAGCTTAAAGATATCGATTTCTCGTATCCAAACCGGCCTAGTATACCGGTGCTCCAACAGTTTTCCTTGGAGATCAAGCCAGGGACAAGCATTGGATTGGTCGGTACATCAGGGTGCGGAAAATCAACAGTGATCGCTTTGATCCAACGCTTCTACGACGTGAAAAAAGGATGTGTGTTAATAGACGGCGTAGATTTGAGAGAAATAAACATAAAATGGTATAGAAAACACACTGCACTAGTGAGCCAAGAGCCGGTAGTTTATTCCGGAACCATCCGAGAGAATATAAAGCTTGGACGGCCTGAAGCGGCCGAGGATGAGATTGTGGATGCTGCAAAAGCCGCCAATGCTCATGATTACATATCGTAAGTATCCTTCTATTTCTACTAGTAAAAGTCTAAAACACAAGTCACAGAAATAAATCAACAAGTATAGGCTAGTAGTTTAGTGTTAGGGTTTTCTTAAGAAGCGTACATGATACGTTATTATATAAGAGTTCAAAACTTGCGTTATTCTTCAACCTTTAGATAATTTTTTTTGATTTGCTGTTTTCATTCTATAAAGGGCATTGGAGAAAGGATATGAAACGGAGTGTGGAGAAAGAGGAGTGCAACTCTCAGGTGGTCAAAAACAGAGGATAGCTATCGCTAGAGCGTTTTTGAGAAATCCTATAATACTTCTACTTGACGAGGTAACGAGTTCCTTAGACTCTGACTCAGAGCAAGCGGTTCAGGAAGCTCTGGCTCGGATCGTGGCTATCCGGAAGATGACTACTGTAGTAGTGGCTCACCGTCTCAACACCCTGAAGAACTTGGACCGCATTGCAGTGATCGCAGAAGGAACTGTGGTAGAGACAGGGAGTTACGACCACCTGAAGAGCATTGGAGGCCAGTTCTCTAGACTTGTTCATGCTCATGATCTCAAATCCTGAAGAAACTTCTTTAACTCAAGGTTCATTATTGACTGAATAAAGTTACATATATTGTAATACTATTTGTATAAGTGTGTCACTCAATATCCAAAAACTTTAATTTCTATTTAGTGTTACTATTTGTTGGATAGATCATAGATGGGTTGTCTTGCAATTTTAGGAGGTGGAGGATAAATGTGAAAATATTGAATAATGTAAGGGGTAAACTGTAATTTCACGATCTTTGTTTTCTTCGTTAAAAAATGATTGGTATAGCAACAGCCAACGACCACTGAAATCAAAGGAAAACGCAGAGAGAGCAGAAACTTTATCAAAGCTCTATGGCTACTCTCACCGGAAACTTCTACCGGCCAATTATCACCGCCGTTGGAAGCGATTGCCGGCGGCATGCAACCACCTGTTTCCTCCCTCTTCCTCGGCGCAATGTAACGTCCCGTCTGCGGCCGATTATGAGTGTTCAGGTGGGCAACGAAATGCCACCGGCATCGTCTTCATCGACGGTGGACATGGAACACCTCCTTGAGTTTCTATACGAAGATCTTCCTCACCTTTTCGACGACCAGGGAATCGATCGGACGGCGTACGATGAGCGCGTGAAGTTCAGAGATCCCATCACCAAGCACGACACTATAACTGGATATTTGTTGAACATTTCTTTCCTGAAGAATATATTCGCTCCTGATTTTCAACTTCACTGGGCAAAACAGGTCTTTGCTAATTTCCCAAATTTGCTTCTCATTTGTTTTAGACTTTTAGTCCACTGATTTTGATGCAAGTAGAACACTTTAGTACCCTCTTAAGAAATTAAATGATCCATTTTGATGCAAGAAGAATCTAGTGTTTAAGTTTTTTTCACTTGTAACTGAAACTACACTACAAGCTGAAATGGAATCGTTATTACAACTCAATGTGCCCAATGCAGAAGAAACAAATTCAGAGAAGAAAGCTGAGCGTTAATTGCTTTGATACCGTATTAGAATATGTCAAGATAAACTCTCTCTTACTGATTTTAATTAGAAACAGAGGAGTTGTTTATTGTATACAGAGGAAATAAAGATAAACTGATTAACAACCACGCTAACTACTTGTTTACACATTTAATTACAAACTTGTATATGCTTTTGCAACCATAAGCTATAGACTGATGCAGCTGCTATAGACAGGTCCATACGAGATAACCACAAGGTGGACTATGGTAATGAAATTCTTGCCTTTACCATGGAAACCAGAGCTTGTCTTCACAGGGACATCGATCATGGTTGTTAATCCAGAAACTAAGAAATTTTGCAGCCATTTGGTATGGTTTTGGCATGTCTTGTTTATCTTATCCGTTTTCCTTTTTTTCTTGTGAATTCTCTTTTGGTGCGGTCTACTTACTAGACAACTTGATGTGCAGGACTTGTGGGACTCTATCAAAAACAATGACTACTTTTCTCTAGAAGGTCTTGTTGATGTATTCAAACAGGTGGCTTATCTCATTTTGCTTTCTTGGCACGAATCAAGCCTCCCTAAAACTGTTAATAGTGAATTATACTCTTATTGCAGTTACGGCTATATAAGACGCCTGACTTGGAAACTCCAAAGTATCAAATTCTGAAAAGAACAGCAAACTATGAGGTCACTCATCTTCTTCCTACTACTTTGAAACTGTATTGGCAAGTGTGATGCTTGGACTGAAATTTTATTCAATTGTTTTGGCAGGTCAGAAAATACGAACCGTTCATAGTAGTGGAGACAAACGGTGACAAGCTTTCTGGCTCTTCAGGTTTCAACAATGTCGCTGGGTGAGAATTGAGGCCATTTCTTTCTTTTTTGTTTGTTTATAAGTTCTTGTGTGATCCTTGTAATTAATGTTAACAAATGTCACCTGTGAAGCTACATATTTGGGAAAAACTCAACGATGGAGAAAATACCAATGACAACTCCAGTGTTTACCCAAGCAACAGATCCTCAACTCTCTTCCGTATCAGTACAAATTTTCATTCCATCAGGAAAAGATCTCAATAGGTAAAAAGCTTAACATCATCAATAGTTTAGTCGACGTTAGGTAATGTGACTTACTGAGTAAATTTCCTTGTCCCTCTAAGCTTACCAATGCCAAATGAAGAAAAGATAAACTTGAAGAAGTTGGAAGGCGGTTTTGCCGCGGCAGTGAAATTCAGTGGGAAACCAACAGAGGATATTGTCAGGGAAAAAGAGAATGAACTGAGGAACAGTTTGAGTAAAGATGGACTTAGAGCTAAGACGGGTTGTATGCTTGCTCGTTACAATGATCCAGGACGAACATGGAACTTCATAATGGTAATGATTCTTAGCTCTATAAATATTTGATGTCTATAATTAGAAACCATATGTTACTATTAGTTGTGTTAATTGTGATTGCCTTTCATTTTGCAGAGGAACGAAGTTATCATATGGCTTGAGGAATTCAGTCTGGACTAGCTTTCTCATTGGCTAAATGTTATCATAAGACTATACTTTGGGAAAGACATATGTACAAGTTTTGTGTACTTTTTAATGTATGCAGTAATTACAAGATCATCACATTCCAACGATAGAAATGTTGTATATAGACTCAAACCTACAAACTCTTGTTTTTATATGAGATGTAGTATATGAGGAATTTACCTTTTAACTCTTCTTGTTTAAACTGAATGGAGCCAAATAGAATAAGGATAAACTTGACACTGAGCATTGTGTCTATAACAATGTTTGGCATATCACAAGTGCCAAGGGCAGCTGTAGAATTACTTTGTGGAGTTCAACATGAGGAAGAGAGTTGGACTGCAAAGTTACGACGCGCAGGGAGAAGTGCAAAGTTACAACGCCCAGGGAGAAGTGGTTGATGATGTGGAGTAGCATGGGGGCCTCTCTTCAGAACTATGTGCACTACATGCTAGTAAAAGTTGCTCTTTATTTGTGCACAATCAAGATTTTAAACGATTCCTATAGATTCTCTAAGTAGTTTGAAGTTTCCAAAGACATACGATTGACAAGAAAAAAATGATTGATAATTTGTATAACCATTTGTAAATAACTATATTTTTGTTGATAAATTACACATTTAAACCTAAAAAATGTGTATGCAGGGAAAATATCTACTGGGATTTTTGATCTGATCTCAACAACAATAAGAAAAGAGAGAATGGATAACTCTTCGAGTCATCATCACTTGACTATAAGTCAAAACGTCGTCGCTTTGACTTGATCCACTTCCGCTTTCCATTGCTCCAATCTCTCAAAAGCTTCATAACTTTTTTCCGTTGAGTCGCTCAAATCAAGAAGCAATGCCACTCTCACTAGTTCAAGCCGCTTCAGTGTCCTACTTCAGATCCCAATCAACGATTCCGCTTCAGTCTTCACTTCTTCAAAAGTCCATCTTTCCAGGGTCCTCCAAGCTAACCCTCCACCGAATCCTTCATTCCACGAAGAGAGTCTCAAATGGGTCTGCTCGTGCTTCTCTGCTCGAGAGCCCTGTCTTATGGGCTGGTCGAATTTGTGTCTTCTACGCGCTCGTGAAATCTGGTTTTGCTGGATCCAAGTCTAACCCCATCGTTTCTGGTTAGTCATCAATTCACTAACTTCTCTAGGGTTCTCTCAATGGTTTTCGCTTCTATTCTTTTCATTTAACTTTGATGTTAATTGGATAATCTCAGGTCTGGAAAGTGGTGGTGTTGATGTTGAAGATGATGGTGCGGATCTTGGTTTCTCAAAGTGGCTTCTGAACATTAAGGGCAAAACAGGTTAGTTTCAATTATGTCTAATATTGCGTCAAGTCTAGAGCTTTTTAGTAAGAACCAGCAATAAAATGCCAATTGTAGATGTTTCAACTGCTACGCTTGAGTGGTTTGAAGATTTAGCTGTAGTTTCGGTTTGGTTGAGTGAAGGAAGATAGAGAAATGCCTGATTCTATCCAGACTTAATGCTTGAGTATGAGACAATCTGTTTATAATTTATATGCACAGGAAAGAATGCAGCTGATAAGATGAAGCTAGTGAGCAAATGGCACCCAACGACAAAAGGAACACTTAAAAGGAACTACAGGGTACCTTCCAAAAGCGAAGGAAACCGTCTTCTCAAAGCCATTGCGTCTCTTCTCTCAGATGATGACCACTTCAGAGATGCAACATCTCACAAGGTAACACAAAAACTCATCTATGATAATAATCTTCACTTGTTTACTCTCTCTCTGCGTTCGGTAAAAGAACTGAATTGAGATGCTATTGTAGGGTTGTCAAATACGGAGGGAGAGTGCGCATGGTCAAAGCGTGTGTTGCAACAACGTGAGAGCTCTGTTCGATGAGCTGCCTACGCCACATTTGGTGATTGAGATCACACCTTTTCCAGCCGGACCGCTTACAGAGAATGATTACCTCAAGGCCGAGAAGCTGGAAAAGGTCCTTAGGTCAGGTCCTAACATTTGAACCCTCTGTTACTCAGAGAGAGTGTTCTTGTCAAACGTCAAAATCTGTACATACTCTTACAATCTTTGGGCTCTATGAAAGTGTTGGTTTCCTATCCAAGCTTATACAATTTATAAATTATCAACGATCGTTTTAATGTTCATAATGATTCCCTCAGGCCATCTTCAATGTAACTATGCGAGCGACCATCAAATCACCAAAAAAAAAAAAAAAAAAAAAAAAAAAGTGCAGTTCTCAGGCGATCTTCAATTATACCATCAAAATCACAAAAAGACAAGAGCTGCCATTTGCTAATTGCATTTACACATGTAAAATGACAAACAAATGTTTTGAAACTTCTGTGGGGAAAATCAAATTCAATATTCTCTCCTCCACAATATTGAAAACACACTAATGGGTCAAGCGTCACTAGGTGAAAAAGGGTCATACACTAGATGCACACCAGCGTTGGACCGGTGGTGAAGCTGTTGTTGCCCCCTTGGGATCAGATTATCATGATGAAACACTGGTCTTGGAGGGAAATTCGCAGGATGCTGCGGGAACTGAGCTCCAGGGAAGTTCCTAGGGATCATCGGGGGCAATGGAGGTCCAAAGTCCTGCAAGTTGGAAGATCTCACGTTACCATGAAACTGTGCCAGCGGGTAGCCTAAGGGTTGATCCATCTGCCTGCCAAACTGCTGTGATCTTATGAAACTTTGCTCAAAATGAGAGACTTGAGTGACGGATGGGGCTTGAAATGCCAGATGAGGGAGATGAGCTGTGTGAGAGTTGGGTCTAGGAGATATCTGCGGTTGTGGGAGGAAACCGAAATCCCCGTGAAATGGCCTAGGAGCTGTATTTGTGGGAGGATATGTAGGAACAGGACCAACAGACCTTCCAGCAATATGTGGTGACACTGACATGGGACGCAGAGAACCACCAGAAGCATATTGTGTTAGATGAATCAGACTGAAACTCGAGGGAAAAGGAATTAGTGGTAGTTCAGTACCTGGCTGATGAGCTATCGGATGTGGACTGAAGTTAAGACCTAGAGGCCGTACTGACTGGGCCATGTTGCTTGGGACTATGTCTGGCAATGGCGTTGGTCTAAATACACTGCTCGGTGTAGGTTGGGAAGTCCATACAGTCGACGGCCTCATTGTAGATCGTTGTCCTATTGGTTGCATCTGACCGCCAGAATATGGAGGAGGATAGGCCCTTGGTGTGCTGGAAAGGGAAAAAGAGAACAAATCTGGTGGACGATGCACTTGAGAGCCAGGAGGTAATGATGTGTTATGAGGAATTGGAGGTGGTTGCTGAGCCAAAAGAAGATTGTGGTTCATAGAATTGGTTGGCAGTTCTGGATTCTGGATATGATTACCAAGACTTGGAGCAGAGGGATTAGGAGGTGGGTAATATGGATTTTGATTTAAAGCCGATGGAAAAGATGATCCATGCTGTTGGAATTGACTTTGTGGAGGTTGAACAGATCTATCAGTTGGTTGTTCAGAGCTTGGGGCTGTAGCAGGCGCGTCGCTGTTGCCTGGAATGGTTGAAGTTTCTTCAGATATGGAAGATGGAGGAGCAGCACCAGCTCCTGTATTTCTCTGCAAGGGATCATGATAATCTGAGGATCAGTGGAAAATTGAGACTTCATATATCATACTTCTGACTCTCATATATAAGTTATAGGAACTCACAGAGACTGAAGAGATAAGCAGCTCAATTACAGCAATAGCTGCATCCACTTTTTCGTAAGTGTCAGATGATATCTGAAAATATAACTCTTGCCAGGACGTCTGGATCTCATTTTCATCTGTAGCAGAGAGTTCAACCTGCACACATGAATAAAAACCCCTTTGCATTAAGAAAACTGAGAACTTTCAAGGACCAGCATGGAGAGCTAAAGCAACAGTAACGAGAGTCTCTTATCGTTATCCTCAATGTCAGTTTATTCCAATATTTACCTCCTCTCCTCCTGTTTTAGTACCAAAAACTTGCACTTTGGCTCCAGTCTCCTGTTCCCATTATGAAAGTAGTTAGCTTGTATACAAAGGTCGGATTAAATGGTAATCAAATTTGAGAAAAAAGACACAGAAGGAAGTTAACTCAAGGCCAACTAAAAACTGTAGCTGCAAATAACAGCAGTTACATGTGTAGGTGACTTACTTTTTCGAGCCGCTTCTGAGTATCGCCTTGGGAACCAAATATGAGACTTAGAAAGCTGAAATCAGAATGTTCTTTGACCTGCAAAAGCACATGTCCATACAATATCAACTTCGGCGAGCTGAGTTTTACTTTTACATGACTCTAAGAAAACAGAATCCAGAAGATGTTGTACAGGTTGAAACAGCATGATATATCAAACCCACAAGTGATACAGATAAACCGGCGAAAGAAAAAAAAAGGTCACTGAAAGGGTTTATACTAGTTTTCCATTCTTTACTAGGATTTAAGCAAAACCACTATCAGAAAAGTAACTCCATGAGCTATATCTATAACAAGTCTACAAAGACTTTCTAGCTTCTGTGAGATGGTAAGGTTTAACATGAGAAAACAAATGCAAACTTTGAGAAAGCTTTAACCCTCTGACTAAGTAAATAAACTTACATTGATCGGCAATCTAGCTTCTTTCAGCAATGGCTTATAATCAGGTGGAGCCTTGTACCTCGGATTCAACTCAAGTATCTCCCCTAGAAATCGAAGAAACTACTACATGTCACTCGACGTAAAGCGAATGAGAAGATGGAATGAGGAAAAATTCAACATACCAATTACTTCGCGTTTTTCAATATCCAGATGTTCAGCAAACTTGTTCCATAAACACATAGATGACAGAAAACAGAAACTGAGCTTAAATAACCAAAGAATCGAAATGAAGAAGGCAAAAATGCGGAAAATCATTTACATCAGACTCTTTATTAGCCTCGGCTTCAAGAGCTCCTGATTCCAATTTCTGTGTAATTTGACCCAAGCGTTTCTGCTCAAAATCCAAACACACAGTATATGAGTACCAATGAGCAATGCTAAAGCAATCGATTGATTCAATCATCGAGCCAAAAGTAGATGAATGGCTTTCAAGTGAATACCTGATAAGCTAAAACTCGAGCCTTCTTGACGGCAGTATCTTGTGTCAAATCAGGTCCCCATTTAGTCTTCCTCTTCCCTAGCTTCGCGAGCAGTCCATTATCCGTATCGGAACCTCCCAGGGCTTTCCCGCGTTGAAAAATCGGGATCAGTGACCCAGATAACTTGTTTTTAGGGATGACGAATCCGGACTTGGCACCAAACATTGAGATCTTCGCGCCGCTAGTAGAAGTCATCTCCGAGTGTTGGGACGGAGGGGATCGTCAAATGAAGGTGAAATCCGCGGCGGAGAAACTTCCCCGTCGGTTTGAGAATCACGTCGCCGGTAGCGATTGCTCTCGTCGTTATCAAGGGTTTCAAGAAAAAAAGGGGTTTCTGTTTTTATGTGCTCGACTGTATTGTAAAAATAAAATTCGGTGGTGTTAAAACTTAAAAGGAATAGAGTCAACATAAGAGAAAGATACATCGTTGAGCTAGAGAATCAGTGCCAATTTCACAGAACGAGAAAACGAAAAGCGCGAAAACGTTTATCTGGAAACTATAAATCGTGTGGGAAAATGAAGAAATCACGTTTTTCGCATTTTTTATTCCCGTTTGCGTTTTCATGTTGTTTTACTGTGTTTTAGCCTTTAGGTGTTTTGAGTATCTGAATGCGATTGGAGGAAAAAGTACATAAACGAGGACAAAACCACGAGAAATGAACGTGATCTTGAAGGATGAAATTGGATTAAGAAGCTCGGGAATCAAAATCGTTTTGATGAACATGCCAAAACCGAACTAATTTGCATTTTGGCTAGAGAACACACGAGTCGCAGTGTGAAACCACTCGACAACCCAAATTGAATACGATCGAGACAGTCACAGTTGAGTTTTCACGGTACTCAAAGGCACCTAGCGTCCCAAATCCTAATAATTGTGGTCCATTTCCACAATAAGGCCGGTCATAAACTGTCCCTTGCATTTTCTCACCGAGGAAAACCCCATAGTCCATATGTGGCTCGACCAAGACTGACTACTAACTGCCTAGGTCCGCGATGGAGCCTTCCTGTTTTGTGGCCACTATCTCCTTATGAACACCAACTTTCCAAAATGTTTTGTTCTCGAAAAATAAGAACAATCTTATACTTCTCCTCTTTATAAGATTTTTTAAAAACTTGGTCTATGTTTTTAACAAGTGGAAGACTTGGAGCATGTCCTTCAAAAAGTACTAATATTATAGGGACTTTAGCTTGGTTGTTTCCCTACTATTTCACCTTTGCTGGGCAACCTAACATCATTCATCTTTTTTCATGACAAACAAATTCATTCCGAAGAACAATATGATTTACTTAATACTATAAAATCTCGACTTCATGGGATTACAGTTTGAGCCTCTTTTTTTTTTGTTTATTGTTAGTTACTAATCCGGTTAGTTAAATAGTATGCGACACTTGTCTGTTACTAACAAACCAAAGTATGTCGTACTACAGAATACAACACTACCTAACGTTCCATAGGACAAAGACATTAGATTGGAATTTTATTGAAGGGGCAAAAGAAGAAAAGGAGTGGAAATGAGGAAAGGCTCTTGTGGGCAGTGACTTCCCATAAAGCCTAAACTTTTGGGACCCCATCGCTACAGCCACGTGACCACGATTCCTCCGCCAGCTCGCATTGTCTCTCCTTGTGGACCCGATCCCAAAAGTCGTCCTTTGCTTTTTTTCTTTTCCTTTATTTTTTTCTCAATTTATTCTGCGCATTAAAAACCTTCAAGAAAAATATGACCCTTTTCGTCAACGTTTGTGTCCACAATTTTTTTTTTTTTTTGGGTTTTTAATGTTAAGGTTTGCAATCCTCTATTTGTTTAGTTATATATCCAACTATAAATTTCTCTTTCAGTTATCACTAATATATGTTGTAGACTTGTACTGATAATTTAGTTTTTCTTTCTCAATACCACCATGGCCGTCTTTGCTTCAGAATTACGTCAACGTCACCAACCCATTTTTTGGCGGTGTGTGTCTTGTTATCTAAATAATATCTAATACACCAAACTGACTATTAACAATATAGACTGGATGTTAACTTTTAACCAATGCGTTGGTCATAATAGCTTTTCGTTAAACATAAATCTACAATATAGAAGGTTGGTACTTGAAGCAAGCAAAGCGGGCAAATTTAAGGAAGACAACCTCAATACTTACAGAAAGATCAATGTAGTTGTAACTTAGGTGACCACATAATTGCTCTTTTTTATGCCCAAAAAGTCTAACTCGTAACCAAACCAAAAAACTCGCATGTAAATGATAAAAATTATTTAGTTGTACATAGATAGCTAGATACACACACAACACACACTACGAATAATAATAATAGACATGTGAATCACCTCATCCTATCTGTACTTGATTTAAGCTTTTGGATAAAGAAAATAAAATTTCCCATTTAAATCAATTTTTAATAGATAAGAGTACAATAATAATTAGGAATATTTAAATCACTCATTTGATAAATTTATTTATTTATTTATTTATAAAATAATATTTTTAAGTTCTTAAAACTACTCAAAATAATTCAAACTTTATTAAAATTTACTAAATTAACTTCTCCAAAATTTTCAAAAAATAATCCAAAATTTCATAAATTACCTAAAGTACATAATGATCTACTTAATTTATTATACGCACAATCCCTATCCATATATTTTTAGTATCCAGTTTTTTTTAGTTGATTTTGTTTTATCTTGAGTATTTGTTTTAGTAACTTTTATTCGCTATTATCGGTTTTTTATATATCCAAAATGAAGAAGCCTATCTAACAGTAATAAATAACCATAATCATTTGGTATGTACACTAGATATTTAGATACAAAACACAACCCACTACTAAAGAGCCAATGGCACATGCAATAAAGTCACCACTTTTGTTAGAAACTCACACACAACATTCCGAAGGAAGAACAAGGAGAGAGAGATATATAGAGAGAGGGGGTTAAAACGGGAAAGAGTGAAAGTAAAGTCACGTCGGTCCGTTTTGGTCAGATTTCAAAGAGTGAAGCCTAAGGGAAGATAAAAAAACCAGGTTATTGTCGTTGCAGTTAAGCTCTCTCTCCCCTCAATTTCCTTTTCATCTCTCTTAATTCCATTTCTACCCCTTCTTCCTTTTTCCTCTCTCTCTCTAAACACACATCATCAAACCAATATTTGTCTGCTGCAACTTCACCCTCTCTTCTTCTTCCTCTCTCTGCTTCACTCTCTCTCTCTCTCTCTTTATTCCAGATCACTCATTCATCCATCAATGGAATCCGCGACGCCGGATGATTGTTGCGTTAAAGTTGCTGTCCACATTAGACCGCTCATCGGAGACGAACGGCTTCAAGGCTGTAAAGATTGTGTCACTGTCGTTTCCGGTAAACCACAGGTACAGTTTTCCTTTTTCCATTTTCAGCAATGTTATAGCTCTGTCTCTGTTTATTAATCTGAACTTCTGAAGAATTTCATTTCCTTTTTATTTTAATAAAATTATTTTCAGCTGATTTGATTAAGCTTTTTTCTCGGAACTGATTCCATCCCTGAGATCTAGATCTTGCGACGTTTATTAGAATCTGTTGATCTTTTTATTTTATTTCTTCTTTTCTTTTCTTTTTGCATGTTTGACTTAGCAGCTCTGTTTTTAGTACAATTCCGAATTATTGCATCTTAATTTATTTCCTTAATAATTAACTTGCTCCCAAGATTAATTGCTTTATTACCATCCGGCCAAAAAAGTCCAAAAATTTACATGAGAGAATTGTGTTACTGTTTTGCAATCTGCAATGCTTAATTGTTACTTGGAAATTAATCCTTTATCAAACAAAAAAGAAATTGTTACTTAAGAAATTTTGTCAAATAGATTGAGAATGTAATAATAAAGCATTTTATTTTCTTGATTGTGTTTAGGTGCAAATTGGATCACATTCTTTTACATTTGATCATGTATATGGAAGCACAGCTTCTCCATCTACTGAAATGTATGGAGAATGTGCTGCACCGCTCGTCGACGGCTTATTTCAAGGCTACAATGCCACGGTTCTTGCTTATGGACAGGTACCTAATAAGATCACTGGAACTCTGTTTTCTTTTCTCTTCTTGATAGCTTTTGACTTTGTTTAATATCATCAACATGGCAGACTGGTTCCGGTAAAACATACACAATGGGGACTGGCTGCGGAGACAGTAGCCAAACAGGAATCATACCTCAAGTTATGAATGCTCTTTTCAGCAAGATTGAGACTCTCAAGGATCAAATCGAGTTTCAAATCCACGTTTCTTTCATCGAGGTTCGTTTCAAAAACAGCTGAAAACTCTCTCGGTTTCTTTTTCTTGATTGGTTTTGTAACCTGACACCATTATAATGATTCTCATTTTGCTAGATTCATAAAGAAGAGGTGCAAGATTTGCTTGATCCTTCCACTATAAACAAATCAGACGTAGGCAAGGTAGCGACACATGTCCCTGGGAAGCCACCGATACAGATCAGAGAAACGTCCAACGGTGTGATCACATTAGCAGGATCCACAGAAGTCAGCGTCACTACTCTCAAGGAGATGTCTGCTTGTCTTGACCAAGGATCGATCAGCAGAGCTACCGGTAGTACCAACATGAACAATCAGTCCAGGTGACTTATAATTTCTATGTACAACTTAAATCCACAAAGTGGACATTGTAGTCATAAGAGTCTTGTTTTTCTTGTATTGCCATGCAGTCGTTCACATGCCATTTTCACTATCACTGTGGAGCAAATGCGCAAGATTAATACAGAGTCTACTGAAAACGGTGCTTACAGTGGGAGCTTGAAAGAAGAATATCTTTGTGCCAAGTTGCATCTAGTAGATCTTGCTGGTTCGGAGCGAGCCAAAAGAACTGGTTCTGATGGTTTGAGGTTTAAAGAAGGTATGTGTTCTTCTGTTGCATTTTGTTTTTTTAGACCAGAAGTAAAGCCTTTTTGATCACTGTGCTGTAATGGAAGTTGATTCTTTTCAACAGGAGTTCACATAAACAAAGGCCTCCTTGCGCTTGGTAATGTCATCAGTGCGCTTGGAGATGAGAAAAAGCGTAAAGATGGGGCACATGTTCCTTACAGAGACAGTAAACTTACACGGCTTTTGCAGGTATATATATGTTCTTGCAAATTTCTTGATATCACATTGTTCCACTGTTTCCTCTTTCTCAAAAGTTTTGCATTTTAAATTTCTTAGGATTCTCTTGGGGGCAACAGTAGAACTGTGATGATAGGTAACATTTTAAGCCCTTTCCAGTTTGGTTAAATGCTCGTTCTGGCTTCTCTAATGCGTTCTATGCGTGTTCCAGCTTGCATCAGTCCTGCAGATATTAATGCTGAGGAGACACTTAACACTCTGAAATATGCAAACCGTGCTCGAAACATCCGGAATAAACCTTTTGTAAGCTATTCTGATAATATGTCGATCTCAAGAAACTAGTTATTGACTGAAGCTAGATTACTCTAATTTGATTTTTTTTCTTTACAACAGGTTAATAGAGATCCAGTGTCCAGTGAGATGCTAAAAATGCGGCAACAGCTAGAGTACTTGCAGGCAGAGCTCTCCTTACGGAATGGAGGATCCTCCTCATGTGCAGAACTTCAGGTATGTTTACATTAGTCTCTTGTTTTATTTGGAAATCAAGAAAGTACTAAGGTTAAGACTTAAGAGTGGATGTGATGATGTAGGTTCTTAAGGAAAGGATTGCTTGTCTTGAAACTGCTAACGAAGACCTCTGCCGCGAACTTCATGAGTACCGCAGCAGATGTGGTGGTGTAGAGCCTTCTGAAAAGGACTTTAAAGACATACAAGCTGTAATATATCCTAATCGATCCTCTCTTCTTCTTTTTTTTTATCATATGTGAGATATCATGTATGTGTATGTATGTGCCTTGCATATTAATGTTGAAGTGGTTATTTAATTGGTGGCAGGATGAAATCGTTGGTTCTGTTAGACCTGATGGGCTTAAAAGGAGCTTACACAGTATAGAGTCGTCCAATTATCCCATGGTTGAAGCAACAATAGGTATAAGAAAGATAAGACTCTGACAAGTTCTGAAACTAAAAGACAGTAATGTTACTCAAGACAAGAGTTTTCATTATGTGCAGGTGATTTGAAGGAAATAGACGAAGAGGCAAAGGAGTGGGAGCACAAGCTCTTGCAAAATAGTATGGACAAAGAGTTGCATGAACTCAACCGCCGTCTAGAGGAAAAAGAGGTCTGTTTCACTTGTCATTTATGCACTAGGAATTTCTTTTTGGCATACAGAGACTGATTGTTTTCCATAACTGTAAAATCCATGTATGAAAACAGTCTGAAATGAAGCTTTTTGACGGCTATGATCCGGCTGCGCTAAAGCAACATTTTGGAAAGAAAATTGCGGAGGTTGAGGATGAAAAGAGAGCTGTTCAGGTGGAATATATTTTGCATTTTGTGCTTAGGTTTCATCTTGAAAGTTTCACTAACAAACATATTTCGAGTTGTTGAACTGTTTCTTTCTTTCTTTCTTTCTTTCTTTCTTTCTTTCTTTCAGGAAGAGAGAAACCGTTTGTTGGCTGAAATTGAGAACCTTGCTTCTGATGGTCAAGCCCAGAAGTTGCAAGATGTGCATGCTCAGAATTTAAAATCGCTTGAAGCACAGATTCAAGACCTTAAGAAAAAGCAAGAGAGCCAGGTTCAGCTACTGAAGCAGAAACAAAAGAGTGATGACGCTGCTCGGAGGTTACAGGATGAAATCCAATCCATCAAGGCACAAAAGGTATAAATATGATACTTGTTTTTTTTTTTTACTTTGAAAATGTTCTATCACATCCATAAATATCTTTCAGTCATGCATATAGATTATAGACTCATTTCACATAAGTGCATTTGTTTGATTCTCTTCCTTGGCTTTGTAGGTTCAGCTGCAGCACAGAATGAAACAAGAAGCAGAACAGTTTCGACAGTGGAAAGCCTCCCGGGAGAAGGAACTTTTGCAGGTACCTTTTCTTTCTGCTTCTTACTTTAGTCCTTGTGTTGATATTCTCTTCTCTCAAATCATCTTATATTCTAACTTTACCTTTAAATTTGCCTAACTCAGTTACGAAAAGAAGGGAGAAAGAGCGAGTATGAAAGGCATAAGCTGCAAGCTTTAAATCAGCGTCAGAAAATGGTAAGCTGTTGTTACCATCTAGTTTTGATAGTTTGGACCTTGAGTAATATTCCATGATCTCGAGAAGATCCCAAAAAAAAGGAAAAGATTCAGCTGTGAAATTAAGAATTTTTTATCACTCTCAGGTTCTTCAGAGGAAGACAGAAGAGGCTGCAATGGCTACCAAGAGATTAAAAGAGTTGTTAGAAGCTCGGAAATCGTCTCCTCGTGAACACTCAGGTATGATTAAAGTACTTGAAAATTTAAATATAATCATGTCACTGCTGGTTGATATTCTAAGTAAAAAAACACTTTTCATGCAGCTGGTACAAATGGCTTTGGAACAAATGGTCAGGTGCGGATTGACCTTGGTCCCTTTTTTCTTTATCTTGTGAAGTTTATATCAGTGTGATTCTCTAGAAAGCTAATCGATTTCATACTCTTTTAGACCAATGAGAAGTCGTTGCAGCGCTGGCTAGATCATGAGTTGGAAGTCATGGTGAATGTGCATGAAGTACGTCATGAGTACGAGAAACAAAGCCATGTGTAAGTCCCGAATGCATTTGACCTTTGCAATAATTTTATCATCACAAAGATTGATTACTGATTATGCTTGTGATGATAATTACAGACGAGCTGCTCTAGCGGAAGAGTTGGCTGTGTTAAGACAAGTGGACGAGTTTGCAGCGAAAGGATTGAGTCCTCCAAGAGGAAAAAATGGCTTTGCTAGGTACTTTATTCTCCATGAATTTTCATTAGCTTTTTTTATTTTGCTTCTGTACTTATTTACAAGTTTTGTTTCAGGGCATCATCGTTGTCACCTAGTGCAAGAATGGCCAGAATATCTTCACTTGAGAACATGCTTGGGATATCTTCTAATTCTCTAGTAGCCATGGCATCACAACTCTCTGAGGCAGAAGAACGGGAGCGTGCCTTTACAAACCGTGGCCGGTGGAACCAGCTTCGATCAATGGGAGAGGCCAAGAACTTGCTTCAATATATGTTCAACTCTCTTGCAGAAACAAGGTGCCTTTAGTTTCCAAGTGAATATTGAAGGTGTTACTCCAATCAAGATTTTCATGACTTTTCTTTTCTTTATGCCCATGCAGGTGCCAATTATGGGAGAAAGATGTGGAAATAAAAGAAATGAAAGAACAGTTTAAAGAAATTGTTGGCCTTCTTAGGCAGAGTGAGTTGAGAAGGAAAGATGCAGAAAAGGATCTTAAACTAAGAGAGCAAGCAATTGCTACTTCCTTAGCTTCATCTCCACTTGTAAGATTATTCCACCTTTCTTGTTTCATTCATATTTCAGTTTTACTTTAGTTTTGGTTAGTGAAATAATGCATGCCAAATATAGGGAACACCGCCGAGTTCAGTGAAACATTTGGCTGAAGACCTGAGCACAGCTTCTCCAATGACCGTGCCAGCACAGAAACAGCTCAAATTTACCCCAGGGATTGCTAACGGAAAAGTGCGAGAATCAGCTGCATTTCTTGATGCAAACAAGAAGGTTAAATTCATATTATTTCTGCTTCTTTAGTAGTTTGCTTTACTATAGGGATCTAAGAGTTTTATCTACTGTTTTTGTTGGGTGCAGATGGTACCAATGGGACAAGTATCAATGAGAAAACTATCAGCTGTAGGACATCAAAGTGGGAGACTTTGGAGGTGGAAGAGAAGTCATCACCAATGGATCGTTCAGTTCAAATGGAAGTGGCAAAAGCCATGGAGACTCTCTGAGTGGATTAGGCACAGTGACGAAACACTCCTCAAGTCGAAACCACGACATAAGGCTCTCCCTAATAAGATCATGTGATCAAGTTTGCTTGCGGTTTTCAGAGAGAATGTGTTTTTTAGTGTGTTCAAGCTCTCTCTACCTATGAGTATGAAGACTGTTATGGAAAGTGTCATACAAATGGGTGCAGGTAATCAAAATCCTTCCGTAGATTATCTAAGCAACTTAGAGAGGATATTTTGTTGGTCTTTTCTAACAAAGATCACATTCATGCACAAGCAGAGACTGGACTTGCTGCTGTGTTTTTCTCTTAACGTTGTGTGTGATATTGGAAACCTCGTGGTTGTGCGTGTCTACCTCATTAAGGAGAAGCATCAGGACGAGCGGTGCGGAAACGCTTGATGTAGCTAACAGATAGCAGACGGCTTGTTAGGAGTCAGATTGATTGTTCTTTTTCATGTTGATAGAATTGACATCTTATATACATCACTAAAAGGAAGCTCATCTTCAAGTTGCAGATATTATTTGTATGAAGAAGTTACCAGTTTATTTTGTTCTTTGGCTTTCTTGTAAATGATATAATATCTGTGTTTAGTGTTCAGTTTTGTTCAAGTCTCGACCAACACAGATTACACATTACAAGTCTCGGATGTGAAGATATGAGACAGATCTGTGTGTTAAAAGATCCACAACAATCAACACCCAAATATTACAGCAGAAGCGATATGTAGTGTCACTTCACATATTGCTACACCAGTAAGCATAGTGTTCATCTCTTCTATGGATGCTCACGAGACCACCGCATTGCAGACAGATAAAGCTGCTTCCGTCGGCAAAGGCGTCAAGCATGATCTGTGACCTCCCGCTTTTCTCAAGAATAGATACGCCGCGAGAATCCGCCGTCACTGTTTCTTTGGTACCAAATGAGTCTGTTGATGTTGGCGTTGGCTCGTGCCAAAGAGGCTGTGCTTCTGTGATGGCACACTCTGCAAATATAGAAGCCAGCTGGTCCATACTAGCTGTGTCTTGGATTCTACGCTTGTATAGTTCACGAGTACGGTTTAGGACCTGAAGCACCGCTTCGTCTCCTCCTTGTGTTCTCATCGCCATCACCACCTGTTCAGAACAAGATAGACTGACTCAGGAAATGGAAAAATACTCACAAGTCAGAACCAATCCCAATTCAACAAGGAAAATACTTTAGCATTCTGAAAGTCTAGAATAAGATAAAAACAGATTTGCATAATCTACTACTACAAAATGCGTTAATGGGTCTCTAGTCACACTATCTTCTACAATTTTAAACCTTGTTTATATGATAAGTCAATGGATGAAAGCAATGTGATAGAATTCAAACCATTAAACTACTTCCTTATTCACTTCACCATTGAAGAGACTTATGCTGCTGACTGTGATCTGTGGGGAAGTAGTTGAAGGAGAAGAATGCAATGGGTCAAATTTTAGATACACATTCGAACTTTTACAATCACTACTATAATGGTAGCTAATGATCATAGGGACAAAATCAAGAAGCAAAGAAGCCAAAAATCAAGACTTCATCCTTATGCAACATTTGAATTACTTTGATCTACAAACATTTGGAGGGATTAATCTCTACAAAACCATATATCAATATTTTGATCTTAAGAGACGAAAACCATTGAAACAACTAAAAATCTAGAGGAATTCCAGAAGAATACAATCGACGAATCACCCTAATCAAGTCCAAAGCTTTCTGTATAAAAAAAAAGTAGCAAAGGAGAAAGGCCCCCGCAACGAAATTGTAACAAGCCGAAGAAGAATGTTAAAACGGAAATGGAAGCGGAAAGGGATAAGAAATCGGAGATACCGCTTGGAGAGCTTGGGATGGCTCTCCTTGATCGATGAGCCTCCGAGCGGCGGAGAGGAAATCTCTGGCGGTGTCCGGTTTTTGAAGAATGAAGGTCTCGCCGGTGTCGGTCTCCATCATCTCCGCCTCGTGATCACCGTTCATGGCGTAATGCATCTGCGACTGGAGGGAATCCAAAAGGTAAGGTAAAAAGAGTTACTGATTGAACGGTATGCCAGAGGATTCTAGGAGCTTCGGAATTTCTTGTCGGATTCCCTTTCTTGTACAAATTACACCTCTTAGTTAATTCAGGAATATTTTCAAGAAAAAAAATGTTACATGGAATAAAAAGCATTAAAAATTTAAAATCAAGTGTTTTTTTTATATCTAAGTAAACGAAAAGAAATTTAATTTGTTTAGATAAACAGATAAATATTTATAATTTGTATTTTGTAAACTCTGTTCCGCTGGTTAGGATTCCCGCGGAAATTCAACAAAAAAATTTACTGACAAAAAGAATTTTTAAATTGTTGTTAAAAATTAACGAAAAATAGAAGTCCCATTAGTTGGGAGATTCACTAATAACTTCTACACCAAAAGATATGGGTTTCAATCCCCAGAAAATGCGATTTATGTAGATTTATAGAGGAAGGTTCGCATAAGGAAGGCATGAGAACTTGAGAAGATAAGGAAAAATTCTAGAACGGGTGCAAGATAGCTATTGATAATAGGTTTATATAAGGACGATGAATTTTTTTTTTTTTTTTTGTCATCTGAGATTTTTATTAGAAACATAACATAATACAAAGCCGGCGGAAGTGAATTCCCCGGAGATTAAGCCCAAAAGAGGGAAGCCAGATGAAAAAACAACTAAAAACAAATCAATCTAAAACTCCCAAGCAATTAGATGATAACGACTAAAAGGCAAACGGTTCACCGAGGATAAAGCACACCTCCAACCTCAGACAAAAGAACCACCAAAACAAAAACTTCCAACTTCTGAAGAACCTTTCCAAAACCATACCGCAGATGCCTCTCGGCCAACCAACGGTAGCATATACCCCCTTAATAAACACGCAAACTACTTCCCAACTCAGAACACCACCCTTCATAACCCGACAAGATATTCAGAGTCTTCCGGATGCGGCGATGTCGGTGACTAGCAACGTTTTGCGCCTAGATAGAAGTGCCATGAAGAAAAGAGCTCTCGATCGGAACGGAAAGTAGCGACAAGGAGCGACAACTCAAACCGGATATCACCAAGCTTCAGCGAGCACGGGATAGATCGATCCGGAGAAAACCCAACAAAGCGAACTCGTCAGAAGCACACAGAAGATTGAACGATGGCTCGAGAACCGAGACAAAGGAAAACCAGATCTAGAGCAGAGATCTTGGGCAAGAGGCAAATCGTGGAGTAAGAAACATAGTCACACCGATGGATCTTGATAGAATAGTTTATTATCCATTAATAATTATTCTTGTGATTGTCTTCTTAGACATTATAAAAAAGTAACAAAAATTATATTTTTTAAAACAAGCAATAATCGAATGTTGCAAAAAAAAAAACAGTTATAAAAAAAAAATATTTCCTCTAATTTTTGGAAATTATACTATAATTTTAGAACTTAATTTTTGTTTTATTATTATAAGTATCGTTCTATATTTTAATGCACTTTTAAAATAAATTTTCAAATTATATTATCATTTACAATTTTTTACAAATATAAAAAAGTTACTACTTGTTATTAATACTTAAATAAAAATTAATCAATATACTGAAGAAGTAAAGTTAAAACTGAATTTTTGTTTAAAATTCTACATTAGAATTATAAAATTACATATTTTGTGAAACAAAAAATAAAACTCTAAATCGATATTTTTATAAAACAGAGGAAATAATCAGTTTTCTATGAATCTGTATCTAGAAAAAATAAATCAGTACGAGAGCTCTCTTTGAATATTTTTTTATAAATGAAAACAAATTTAAAAGTAGTTAAAAACGAGAAGCGGAGGCTGTCGAAAAAAAAAAAAAAAAGTAGTTAAAAACGAGTCCATTTAGGTTTGTTGGGCCTTTAACTGGAAATGAAGATCACTAGTGTCATTCTGGTTTCGCCATTGGTGTTTCATCCCTCTGTATCTACTACCACCACAGGCTGCTTTGCAGAGCCTCGTTGAGAGAGAGAGAGAGAGAGAGAGAGAGAGAGCCATGGCGGGCTGTGTAAATTCCATTTTGCCGCCGATGACTCTTTGTCCTCCTCGTGCCTCTCTATCATCACCTCCTTCACGGTCAACCTTCTCGTTTTCCGGTGATGCCGTGCACTCTCTTTTCCGGGAGTCAACCATATTCCTCCGACGTGCTTCTTCGAGATCCCCGTCAATCGTCGCCACCAGATTTCAGGTAAATGCGTTTGAGCTGCAAATTTGAATGCATTTAGATGCGCACCTATCTTTGCGAGCTGTTAATTTTGTAATTTTCTTCAGGTTGTGGCGGCCGAAAAAGCGGAGCCTCTGAAAATTATGATCTCAGGAGCTCCTGCTTCGGGTAAAGGTACACAATGCGAGCTGATTACTCAGAAAGTAAGCTTCATGGTCTTGCTTTTTGATTATTCAATGGATAAACAATCTCATGAATCAGAATTGTAATCACATATTCACATTTCACTATGAAATTTGAAAATAATCTGATCGATTTTGTAAATGAAGCTCAACTTAGGCTCACCATTAGCATTCCATGAGACCAGTTTTTGGCTGTATCATAGTTAGGGATTTAGCAATGCGTTAGGTGTTTCGTAGCTTAGGTTGTTGTTGAATAGGCAAGGAAAATCGTTCTCTTGATGAAAAAAAAACTCAGTGTTTCTGTGGAACTCGCTAGTCAAATGCTTGCTTTATGATGGTTGATTGTTACATGAACTTCTACCACTTTGCAGTATGGTTTGGTGCATATCTCTGCTGGAGATTTGCTGAGGGCTGAAATCGCTTCTGGAAGTGAAAATGGAAGACGGGCAAAGGAATTTATGGAGAAAGGACAACTGGTCCCTGACGAAATAGTTGTGATGATGGTAAAAGATCGTTTATCACAGACGGATTCAGAGCAAAACGGATGGCTTTTGGATGGATATCCTAGGAGCTCATCACAGGCAACAGCTCTCAAGGGATTTGGATTCCAGCCTGATTTATTCATTGTCCTGGAAGTACGCATTATTCTTATCGTTTATGTTCCTTATCTCTCATTTAAAGGCTTTCTATAGAGTTGGCTAGGTTAGAGTTGTGTTTATGAGTTCATAGCAATGGATTAAGTCTAACCGTTTAGAGGAAAGATGATACAAAGCATTGCTGGAAATTTAGATACTGGTAAATCAGTATTAGAAGCCAGACTACTGAAAATAAACTAGGTCCATTAGCTATCTATCTTTCGTGTAAGATGATTTTAACGAGATTCAGTCACATTGCTTTGACTCTTAATCCAGTGAATGGAGATTGGTTCATTTAATTTACGCCTACTCTGATTTGGGGGCAGGTTCCTGAAGATATTCTAATTGAAAGAGTTGTTGGGCGTAGATTAGATCCTGTCACGGGAAAGATCTATCACTTGAAGTATTCTCCTCCAGAGACAGAAGCGGTCGCTGCTAGACTCACCCAACGTTTTGATGATACCGAAGAGAAGGCAAGTCCATACGTCTTATATAGTCTGTGTCTCTTAAAGTTTCTCATTCAGTCATTAATTCTCAGACACTGAAAACTCGCTCTTAGTCAAACTCTGTCCCTGATTCTTTGCATTTCTCTTTTGCTGTAGGCAAAACTGCGGCTGAAGACTCATAACCAAAATGTGAGCGATGTGCTTTCTATGTACGACGATATAACCATCAAGGCATGAGTTCTCATTCAAACCCTTTCCATTTCGGTTATTTCATCTCTTCTTTAATGAGTTTCATGAAGCAAAACGGTACTTTGTTTATTATTATTCATCCAGATAAAGGGAAACCGTCCAAAGGAGGAAGTGTTTGCTCAGATCGATACTGCTCTGTCCGAGATGCTTCAACAAAGGAACACTGCTCCAAGTTCACTATCAAGTTGAGTCATTCTTGGCAAGGACCTGAGGAAGTGTGAGCCTAGATCGATACTGCTCTCATGCTCTATCTGAGTTGCTTCAACAGAGTAACACTGATCCAAAGTCACTTTGAAGTTGAATCATTCTTGGCACAGACCTAACCAGCGGTAAATACCAACTCTTGCATTTATCACAGTCTATTGATATCACTTGTATCACAATAACGTGTATGCTCAGATATATGCGACCTTCTTTGTTATACTTTGTAGATTTTACTGAAAATAATCCCATTGTGTTCTCTTTTTACAATCATGAAGAATGGCATTTAGGACCTTGAAAGTATCAGTCAACTTTTTGACAGTTTGCGTCTATATTCAATTTGACAATGGTAGAAAGCCATTATTGTTTAGCTACTCTTCTTATTCATAGCAGCCTTTAAGACTTTTTCCATGGAGTCTAATATAAGCTGATATGTTTTTACACCTTTTGTCTCCAAACAATTGACTTGGAATCTCATGTAGTGCGTACAAGAAGAAAGCAACGAATCTCATTGGCTTTTGCTTTGAGCTTTCACATTAAGCTTGTGCCAAGGTTTCTTTGAGAAAAATAGGAATTAAGGAGGACCAAAAGAATTGGAAAAAGTAAAGCTATTGGTACATGTTGCTGACCAAAAAAATAAAAATAATTAATTAATTTACACGTGGCTAGATAGTGGAGCCGCCAAGCAACCAGCCAAAGCCCTCTCTAGGTAACTAAATACCTCCGCCATTGACGGCCTTTGCCGACCACACGGCATCACGCACTCCACCGCCAAGTTCCCGAGTTGCGCCACTGATTCGATCTCAAACGGGGTCGGCGGCGGAATCCTCCGGTCAAGTACCCTGTGAACCTCATCTTGCAAAATGTAAGGCACCACTAACTCCACAACGTTTCTAGGATTCTCCTCCTCATTCATGTGGATCGCCTTGTGACCCGACAGCAGTTCCAGCAGCACGACACCGAAGCTGTAAACATCGCTCTTGGTCGTGAGCTGCTGAAGCCTGTAATACTCCGGGTCGATATACCCCAGTGTACCGGCGGCGTGTAAGGAGAGATGCGACACGTCTTCCTCTGTTGGACCCATCTGAGAGAGTCCGAAATCCGATACTTTAGCTGTCCACGTGGCGTCCAGCAGTATGTTGGACGACTTTATGTCACGGTGGATCACCGGAGGAACAGCAAACTCGTGGAGGTACTGTATCCCACGCGCGGCGTCAAGCGCGATCATCAAACGTCTCTCCCACGTCAGTGGTTCGAATCTAGGGCTATGAAGGTGATCTGCGAGAGAGCCATTTGCCATGTACTCGTAAACCAAAACCCTCTCCTCCGCGTCCTCGTAGAAACCCAAAAGTCGAACAAGGTTTCTATGGTTGAGCCGCGACATAGACTCTAGCTCGTTCACAAACGCCGAGTCCTTGTCCTCTTGTCTGTTTCGGTTCCTCGTCGTCGTTATCCCTGACGACGCAGGAATTGTGAGCTCGGCTCTTTTGATGGCCACATGACGTCCGTCCGACAAAACTGCCTTGTAAACAGAGCCGAAGCTGCCTATCCCGAGCTGGCACAGGGGAGAGAAACCGTATGTGGCTAGAGCCAGCTCTTCAATTGAAAATTCCACAAGCTGGCTATGGTTCCCTAAACTAGCTAGACTGCTTAGCCTCTTCTCCAGCTTGGGTTTGTCGATGATCATGTTATCATCGAGACGTCCTGAGTCATGGACACGGCATCGACATCGGCTTTTATAGACCAAGAAACTTATAACAAGGAGAAACGAAAACGTTCCAACGCATCCAACCACCAGAAACGCAACGTTTCTTCCGCTCCAAGTTTTGTTCTTAGAATGCTCTTGTGCGAATGGTGTATCCGTTAGTCCACTAGCTTTTACGTTCGAATCGCAAATCACCAATCCGTTGCCGCATAATGACTCTGATCCTGACAATGGACCGTAACGACATTCTTTTCTGCACGGTCCTGGAAGTACAGATCGGCCTTGGAACGGAGCTAACACACCTGATTCAAAATCCTCACTTCCCCAGCAAAACAGAGTGTAGTTTTTTGTGACTACACCGCAAAAGATTGGCCCTTTAGCGTAAATGGAACTGAAATGAATCTCCTCAAGCATCTGAGGCATATTGAAATCGTTACTGTTGTTGCTTCCCCAACACATAACTGTTCCGTTAGACCATCTTACGCCGCAGCTACGGTTATCCCCAACCGCAACCGCTGAGAACTTTTCACGTGGCGACTGCGTTTGTCCCCAACACTCCACATCATTGTCGACTGTGATCGCACAAACTCGTCTTGACCCAGACGCAATCGCGATATATCGGTCTCCGTTTAGCATATTGGTTATATTACCTTCTCCTTCACAGGTGATCCTTCCAGGTGGCTTAGATAACCCACAGAGAAAACTGTCTCCGACGGCGATGGAATCGTAATCATCCGACGGCGGCAGAGAGACCGGTTGCCAGCAACGTGTGCGTCTCGAGACTTTCTCAACTCCGCAAATGCGGGAACCACCGGCTTCTAACTCTTCCAGCTCAGGACCGTGGTAGATTCTCTTGTACGACGTGTTAGCTCCGTTAACTGAGAATCTCCAGCAGAGAAGTGTAGAAGTGTTGGAATCCAGCGGCGATCTCAACCCGCAGACAAATCCATTCCCGGAGACAAGACCGGAAAACCTACGATTCCGGAGATTATCGGTTAATGAGAACCTAATCGAGTTTAGTGGAAAACTGGAACATTGGAGATGCGATTGGTTGGTGGTGAGAGCACAAACGAGGGTTTGATTAGAGGTGCTGGAGATGGAGACAGTGGAGAGGGAGAAGCAGAGAAAAGAGAAGGAGGATAGAAGAAGGAGAGACCGGAAGTAGAAGGAGATGCTAAAGGCCATTGAAGCAGTTCTGTCTCATGGTGATGAATGTTATGTTTTAGTTCTGGTTTTTTTTTTTAAGAGGGAAGATCAACGCGGTTAGTCTGAGGAGGACCAGAGAACCAATCCAAGTCTCACGGTAAAGATTTTTCTATTTTCTCACTTATAGATTTTGATGGTCAACTAATTGAAATTTCAACACTTACTTTCAGTGGCTCTAAAAAGGTTAACTTATAGCTAAATTACCGTGATTGTTTAATTGACAAGTGTTTGATTTGGTCAAACTGAAGTGTTTATAGGTCAACAAATTACAAAATTTGCTAATTTGAATTATTCTTTTTTTTTACAAAATGTGCCAATTTGGATTTTTTTTATTTTACATTTGGACGTATCACAGTATTTGCGTTAGCTGCGAACAAGTTGCAGACTTGCAGTTACAGTCATAGGAGTCGGATGCGTACACGACTGCCATTTCGGAAACCATCAAAATCGGAAGAAATTCGCTCTCGACGACGAACCCGGAATAGCCAATTGAGCTACAACGTTCGTCGCAAATCTCCTCCGGCTCCGAGATTAATCGGTCGAAAACTATGATTACGTGTGGCCTCTTGACGTCGCCGTCTTTTTCTCCCCGCCGGCGATTCTGTAGCGTTTCTTACAGTCGCCAGTCTCTATCCTCGGCGGTCAGGTTCGGCAAAGAGCGTCTCTCACGAAGAGTCTTCTGTAGCTACGAGGATAAAGATAAGGATCGGCCTAAATCCTCCGGAATTCAGCTCTACGGCGAGATCGAGAGGTAAGCCGCTTCCGTTTATCGGCTCCGTCCTCGCTCCAGCTTTTAAGCTCACGCGAATCAATTCGATTTTCAGGTTACTAACAGAGACTGTAAAAAAATCTCAAAGTAGTTCCGGTGGATCCTCTGACTGGTCAGAAATCGAGGTTAGTCGATTCAAATCTCAATTCCTTTTATGTGTTCTTCGATTTGCATGTTTGAATTATAATTTGACGTTGGTGATTTTGAAGATCATATACAGGAGAGTTGTGTGATTCAGAATCTGAGAAATTAGTTGACTTTTTGTTGTAGGGAGCATGGGTGCTGAAACCAAGAAACTCGAAACCAAAGATGGTTGCTCATTTCATTGGAGGAATATTTGTTGGTGCAGCACCTCAGCTTACCTATCGACTGTTTCTTGAGAGATTAGCAGAGAAGTGAGTCTGGTTGTTTCATGAATCTATGAATCATGGTTGTGCTGTTTTGTGTATCATTTAATAACTCAGTCTCTCGTGTAGGGATGTTTTGGTTATCGCAACACCATATGCTAGTGGTTTTGACCACTTCAATATCGCAGATGAAGTGCAGTTTAAGTTTGACAGATGCTGTCGAGCTCTACAAGAAACAGTGAGTTTAACAAATACAAAAAGAGATATTGGTGTGAGTATATATATGAGCATAAGAATTGACTAGTAGTTCGTTTTTCTGTCAACAGGTGCAGGATCTTCCATCTTTTGGGATCGGTCATTCACTAGGATCCCTCATTCACCTTCTGATAGGTAACTAGGTTCAAATGGTTGTGAATGTATAAAGCTGATTCTGCTCATTAATTGTTTATTGAGTTGGTTCATTAGTCATTCAGGATCAAGGTATGCCGTTCAGCGAAGTGGGAATGTATTTATGGCATTCAACAACAAGGTAATTGGGTTTATCTATCTTACCAATAGAAATCAGAGTTTGCCATTAAAGATATAATTTTTGGGGTGGAAACTGATGTGAACAAAGAGAGAAACTTAGGAGGTTGAGGTTAACTATTCATAAAGCAAATATGTTGGAAATGCTTGATTCTAGAGAGTCTCCCACTGGTTGCAAACCCAATTTCTTCATGTCACCACTTAAAACACTCCGAATATCATTCAGCCCCATGGCTGTACCTCTTCCTCTTAGATGATACATTTTACTCTTCAGAAGCATTCCTCAATACATGCAAACCCTTGTGATCTATCACACCTATCATAGATTTCCTAGACTTGCTTTTCCTCTCTAAAGTAATACTTTTTTTTTATTGTGGGAAGATATTGTGAATCCCGTTATGAAGTCACAAAACCGTGTAGGTGATATGGTTCCGGAACCCTGATTTTGCAGGAAGCAAGCTTAGCTATACCTTTGTTCTCCCCAGTTCTTGTCCCGATGGCTCAAAGCCTTGGACCACTGTTATCACAGGTAGCAACATCCTCGACAGTTCGCCTTGGGGTGAGGTTCTTATTCCTTTGCTTTTTAAGATGTGCAGCTCTTCGCTAGTTTCCCAAGTGATAGTCTAATTTCTTGCTTTTGGTGATTGTGTTTGATCAATTTATTTGCTTTTGCTCTCTTCTTTTGTTTAAATTTTTGTAGTAAATGCTACTTTCGATATTTGAACATCAACTCTTAATGCTTTCTACCTAATGTATCCTCTTTGATCCTATGTCGATGATGTTCTCAAATAACTGACAACAAAAATTACATGCAGGCAGAGATGACCCGAAAGCAATTAGAAACGCTTAGCCCTCCCATCATGAAGCAAATTCTACCATTAGTGGAACAGCTCCCTCCCTTGTACATGGACTTGGTAAAAGGAAGAGAAGACTTTGTTCCAAAACCAGAAGAAACAAGACGCCTTGTAGGTGAAACCCATAATGTTACTGGATCTATGTCTCATCACGGAGCATTATCTCGTCTTGATAACAATTTATCACACTCCAACCTACTAATCTAGCTCTTCTTGCTAATAATGTGCAGATAAGATCATACTATGGAATCTCTAGGAATCTGTTGATAAAGTTTCAGGATGATTCAATCGATGAAACATCAATCCTAGCTCAGGTGCTTGGCGTGGAATCATCCATAAGCTCAAAGCTAGATATGTCTATCCGCACACTGCCAGGGGATCACGGCCTCCCTCTGCAACAGGTACTGAGTTCAGTTTAACACAAATTATTTTACAGTAAAGATCTGCGCCATCACCATTAAGATATAACTCCAAGAACACGAACAATATAGAAACTTTCTTTTTGCTCCCTCAGTGAGATCATAACGTTGAAAGCGATTTGTTTTGACAGGCTATTCCGGATGTTCCACCAGCAATGGCAGAAGCGGTGAATCGAGGAAGTGAGTTTTTGGCGAACATTGCAGTTGGGACGCCATGGGAAGCTATGGCTAAAGAGGTTGGAGGTACGCTGGGGGGAATGGACTCGAAGATCCTTCGTCCTGACATGTCCAAAGACCTTGCCGTGCTCATCGATGCAATCACTTCTTGGATGGCTTCAAATATGGGTCCAAAACTTTTGAGACCATAATGTTTACTCATGTAGAAGCAACATTAAAAGATAATCTAGTAACACAGGATTGTGCATTATACATAAAAGATAATCACTTGCTTATATTATTTAAACTTTGTTTGTGCCCATCATTACATATTTTAGATCACAAAAAAGTAAGCACACTTGAAATTATTGGCCTAGGATGATTCGTGATACAGATACAAGCCGAGACCAAATCTAGCACATGCTCTGCAGAATGCTATTTCCTCAGCTGCAGTAACTGGATCTTCAATGTGATCATCAGTCGTCGTTATTGTCCCAGTAGATTCACGATGTGCCTGCAACACATGAAAGAGTGTTAAGAATCTTCTGATTAGTGAATAAGTGTTTCGCTTCCACCGCAGCATAAAATCCAAACAGAGAGATGAGATGAGGAAAGAAAGAACAAATTTTTAATAATTTCTACAAAGGAAGAGGAGCTAGATATTTTCTAAAGCTTAATCATCTAGAAAGAGGCGAAGCAAGGTTTGATTTTGGACAAAAGAAGACAAAAAAAAAACATCAATACATGAGCTATCGATATTTTCCTCTAGAAAGAGACCATAAGCGAGAAACAAGGAGTGAAAACTCAAGGTTTGATTGCACAGAATTGGACAAACAATCACACCTAAAAATTACCAAAAATTGTAAACTATCACTAAAAAAAAGAGAGGGAGATCTCAGAGTAGCTTACCTCACCATCAGAGCCACGAATGGTAAGACGATAAACAACCGTGACATTACCATTCTCAGAGAAAATGACATCGCGAACTTCCCCACACCAGCCTGTAGAGAAAATAATTATAAAATTAACCTCTGCATAGAAGAAGAAGATGATCATTTTCAATAAACGCAATCTTAAGTACGAACCAGGTGCATAGAAGCTGAGCATCCGATTTGCATGGAACCTAAGAATATACATCGAAAGAGATCAGATCGAAACCAAACGAAACGTAACCGACAATTATGTTAAAAAGGGAAACAAAAAAGAGTACCAAGGGATAAAGCCAGAAGAAGCGGCATTGGAACCAGGCTCGTGGCTCTTAACGATGTTATCAGGGATCTTCTTGTTAAGATCGCGAAGTATCTCAATCAGAGGCCGAGTGATCGACGAAGAAGACGAGAACTTGTCCATAGGCACTACATAGTTCGAATTAGGAACCGCTTTCTTCTTCCCGGCGTCTCCTCCGATTCCAACTCCACCGCCGCTGCATCTGACTCCTCTCCACGCCGTTAACATTTCCCGGCGAACAGCGACTGTTCCGAGAGGGGAGAATCGTCCGGTGCGCGTAGATGGCGCGGAGTTTACGAAAGCCGCCGTCGTCGAGGTCTGCATTTGCAAAGCCATTTTCTTTCTTGAGCAGATCGGAGAGGAACAACAAACTCTGACTTGGGGAAGAGGAAAACAGGAAGAGAGTGGACGCAGATTTGTCTGATACTTGACATGCCTTCTTGTAGTAGGTGGGGATAGGTGGTAAGCTCATACCAACCCCCTTTTTTGGTCTTTTAAATTGATTGATTCACTATTTTTAATTTATTTATCCAAGTTTAGTTCAACTATATGACGCATCCTCTGTTTGAGTTATTTGCTTATGTATCGAAATATCTGTAAATTTGTAATCGTAGTCAGTGGACTTTAGTAACAGTTTTTAGCCATTCCGATTTGTTGTGTAGTGTGTTGTTTTTTTCTCATTTCAGATTGGGAAGAAAGTTTGCAAATCCAGTCAAGAAGTCGTATCAGTATCACAGTTTTGATAGTTTTAATCCAGTCCCCAATTCTCTACTGAAAATATTCGACTTTTGAAGATAAAATTGTTGAAACTCGCTGACTCAATCTGTTTTGACTTTTGAACAATTGTAAAAGCTTTAATGAAAAGTGAAAACAAAGGCATAGAGAGAAAGACTAAAACCCAAATTGTCGCAATATTATTTTCATAAGAAAAATAAAACATCATCCATGCAATGGAGAGAAATACTAAAAACCAAATCACTAAGCGTTTCCTCTCACACAGAGAGTATCTTTATTGAAACAAGAAAAGCAAAAATCCAAAAGAAAAATCCATAGATGTCGCAGACACCACAAGGCTAACAAAGGTAGATAGATAATAGCAAAGACTTCATCATTGATTCTTCACTTGTTTCTTCATTCTTCACACCTGTTTAAGTAAAACATTTCATTAGATTAAGCTAAAAATTCCCAAAAAAAAACAAAACAAACAAGTGTTTTAAGAGCTTCATTACCTTTAGAAAAGATGCTTCTTCACTAAGTTTCGATCGATCTACTGCGTGACCCCGATAGCCCGCGCAGGCTGGTTCAAGCTCGGTAGCGAGCCGTCTTCCTGAACCAGCGATGGTGAGGATTTGATTGATTGCTATTCAGAATCATCATCATAAACTTCAACATCCTCATCAAAGGCAGTCATGTCAAGCTGGTAACGAAGTATCCCTCCAATTCCTCCAAACCCTCTGCAAAACTGAGACCCTTCTTGAGACTTGTTGGTCACAAACTCCAACGCACAGCCGAAACGCCTGTACTCGTTAGCCAGCCACTCGAGCAAAGACATCTTCTCCTCCACATCAAGATCGCTGTTCTCTGCTTTGAAATTCTCAGTGTTGGCTTCCTGTTCCTTGTTCAGGTGCTTGATCACAATCTCACCCGTCGTAGCGTTCTTCAACACATACCTGTTGATATCAAGATTCTCCCACACGATCAGCGTCTCCACAGCACCAGAATCCAGAGCGTTCAGTGTATCCTCCACGCCAAACACGTACTTCCCAGTGTCCTGGCTTATCTCCTCAAAGTACTTCCCAATCAAACGCTTCTCTTGAATGAACTTCACATTCGCAAGGATCTCAGAGGAAAGCTCAATAGCCTGATTGAAACCGTTCTCTCCTCCGTACGATACATCCACCACGTTTAGTATCTTGGCTCCAAGACGGGGATCAAACATATCCGACTGGCTCAACTCAGTCTTGAAATCTGCCGAACCAGCAAGAATCAATCCAGAGACATTAGGCTGACTCGTTGAAGGGTTGATGTAGTACTGCGTGGCCAGCTCAGCAGTCTTCCTCACGTAATTGTGACGCTTCTCCATACGGAGACGAGCAAAACGAAGAGCAGACTGTCCTCCTCTTCCGTGCTTCTTAGGAAGATCAACAGAGAACTTGTGAAGCACCTCACGGGTGTTACCGCTCAAGGTTCCAAAGAGAGTCCCGTTACCGTCCATCACAATGAAGCCAAACTTGTCATCAGACTCCAGCAACTCATTCAGAGCCTCGGTGTGGAACTTGTTGTCGCAGAGGTAGAGAGTGTTGTTGATCGGTTTGAAAGGCTCGAAGTCGATGGTAACCTTCTTCTCCTTGCCATCGTCGTTGACAATGGTTCCAGTGTAGAGCACGAGACCGTTGGGAGGGACCTTGTTGTAAAGCTTGAGCCTTTGCTGTGCAGAAGTGATGGCACCCAAAACAGATTGGCGATTGACTCTGCTCTTGATGTTTGATGCGGTTCCATACTCATCACCCAACATCTTGGTAACACGAGAGACCTGATCACGAGGAGGCATGATGAGTGAGATCATGCTGGTTCCGTTTCCTCTAGCTGCTTCAAGGGATTTGATCAGCTTCTTGATCTTCCACATCTCAATGTTCTTGTCATCGTCATGATTGTCTCCCATTTTAACCTGCAACAAACACAGAAGCAAAGCTAGTTAATACCCCAAAACATGTACAAATTAGTAAAAAGAAGCTCAATCAACCATAACAAAGCTATATAAAGGTCGAATTCTACACAGAAAAATCTTGATACTCTAGTAAATTGCAAGAGAAATTGGTTTGCATGAATTTTTTTAATGAATATCTTCATAGGCAATAAAAAAGAGAAAAGATCAACGCAGTAATGGATCTAGAGCACTCAACACAATCTCTTGAAGTTTATGATACTGAAACCGATCTAATCGTGGGGAAAACATAATTGAACAGGAGAGAAAGAGACGATTCACGATGATACAAACCCTAAATAAGAAAACTAAATCACAGATGATACGTTTGCCAAAAAAACTATTCATATGAATTATATTCAGCTCAGCTCGTGAAATCTAATTGTAACGATGACAAAAATTGGAAATCCGATAGACAATCAGCTCAAACAAATCCAAAATTCCAGAAAAAAAAGCAACGATGAACACATATAAATAATTAGGTCATACGATGAATCGATCTACCAACCGTATCAGATAAACAATCAGGAAAGGATAAGAACAGCAATATAAAAGCCAAATTACTAAAGAATATGAAGATCGGAAAGCACCTGAAGAAGAGGAAACGCGAAGAGGAACACCGCCCAAGAGAGATTGAACTTTGTGTAAAAAAACGCAAATTGATCTTTATGTGGCAGAGAGAAAGAATATATAATGTTTTAACCTAAGTCAGGCTCAACCTAACTTCTCCGACCTATCTTAATGGGCCTAAACCCAATTTCCCCGTTTTTCTAAGTCAAAATTTTGCAAAACATCAATAAGGAAAGCAAATTAACATAAATTAAAATAAATAAAAAAGTCATAAACTAATTTATTAAAAAAAATATAGAAAAGTCCTTCAAAATCATGAATTAATGAATATGATAATAATATATCTTTCAAATCAAAACAATTTTATTCCAAAATATTAACTTCAATTAAACTAAATAGTCAATTACATTAAGTCTTTAACCAAGACATATTAACATACATGTGTTTAAAACCTATCTAAGTAAAAGAAATCAACTATTTTTGATGATTAATATTTAAGTTAAGAGTGAATTTGGTAATGAATATCAAATTAAGTGAATGGCAAATGACATGTTTCGTCTTTAACAAATGATAAAAGAGCATATAATATCATGGGTCTCTTGTTACTTCTAAAACATGGGGTGAATGCGCGTAGGCAAAGAAGTAACACAAATAAGATGATTTAAATAAATGCAACTAAATACAATTTCCTTTTGAGATATTAGACAGAAGTTGAATAAATTTGAGAATCTCTGTTAATTATTCACATTCACATTCACATTTTTTTTTTTTAGTATTATCGAAAACTATTCGTTGACTTTTTTGTTAATGTACTCGAATTTGTATCCTTCTTTATGTTCATGACTTCATGCAATGACTTAATTACCTGAACTAAAACTACATTTCGGACAGTCACAATAAATGTTCATGTAATAACTTTAAGACTTTAATTACCCTATTACTCCGTACTCCGTATACAACCTGTATCTGCTATTATCCGACCATAGCATGCTTGGCTTTTGAGGAACATAAATCGACTAAATTTGGGCCTAAGCCCAATAACATTAATAGATCCATTTTCACCTGAATCACCCAATTGGCTAAGCTCTCCGTAGCTCAGGTACCGTCTCGTCTCTATTTTGTGTTGCGGAATCTGTGAAGTGTAGACGACGAACAAGAACGATGGCATGGAGGGGAAACATATCCAAGTCGCTGAAAGAGCTCAGGATCCTTCTCTGTCAATCTTCTCAATCTAGCTCTTCCGCCAGGTTTCTTCAGCTTCCCATTCATTTTCTAATTGATCAAATCAGATATGTGAGATCGGCGATTCGAATAGATCGTCTCCTATTCAATTTCCGCTGTTTTATGATTTCATTTGGGGGATTTGTTTTTTTTTTTTTTCGTTTCAGAACTTTCGTAGAGACGAATTACAAGGATTTGAAGTCTCTAAACCCCAAATTCCCATTCCTGATTCGCGAATGTAGTGGGATCCAGCCTCAGATGTGGGCAAGATATGGTAATTGCTTTAATCTCTCATCTTTTTTGTATCTCGTTAATCGAGTTTGAATATACCTTTCGCACCTATATATTCGAACCATTTGTGGTTTTGCTGCAACGCAAGGAAAAGTTTGACTTAAAATGTTCAATGTTAAGAGTTTTTGAAATCATTGTGCTGAATCTGCTGATTGGAATTATATGCCTTTATTGGGTTACATGTTCGTTGTTAAAGTTAATGTGAGCCGTATGTTTTTTCAACGATGTGACATGAATGTGCTCATTGGTAGTTGCATTGTGGATTCTTATTAAGTTTCTTCATTCAAAGTGTTTAAAACTTTTTGAGTTAACCATTCCACATAACCATTTCTTATCAGCATACTCACACGCAGAGCCGTGGCCATCGATGAAGTTATATTGTGGGTAACCACTATTTGCATATTAGTTCTTGCTTTTATGATGAGAGTTGTGTTCCCTGTTTCCTTGTTGTGTTTGATTTTGAATGCCAAAATGTTATGGTTTATGCATGGGGAAATCAAGATGATACTTTCCTTTGGCCAGTATAGTTATGCATATGAGTTTAAAAAATTCGTCCAGTTATTCTACTTGGATACTAGTATCCATAAATGTTTTTGTTTATGTATGTGTTAATTTGTGATTGGCTTGTGACACACTTGCTTAATTGTACAGATATGGGTGTGGAGAGGTGTGTAAACTTGAACGGTATGAACGAGTCACAGATTCTGAAAGCCCTTGAAGATCTTGTGAAAGCTGGAGGAGCTACCAAAGCCTGAGATTGTCTGTATGTTACTTCTTTTTTGTTATTCAAGATGATCCCGAATAAGCTTTAACCGGAAACACTCATTTGACATTTCCTGTCATCATGCTATTACTTTGCATCTCTGTGGTGTGGTCTCATATCGCCTTGCGTTTGAGGTTTTTCTTTTTCTGTCTGTAATCCTTAAACTTGGAATAAATCGAACCCTCAATCCATATAACTGAACTCGTAGGAAGGAGGAAACATACGATTGAATAGTTTTTGCTGTTGTTATGAATCCACCAGTAATTCGTTCGTGTAACTTATTAATCGATTCAATGAAATATGTATATAAAAAAAAAAAAGAGGTGTATACCTTTATTATCAAATTCAACTACCTGAGATGTACACAATTTTTGAATGCAAATAATGTTTTAGCAGTTGGATTCGAACACCATGTGAGCCTTCTTCTCTCTCTGCCATGCCCGTTATTACTCTATTTACTTGTTTGGCCACGTACTCAGTTTATAGGATCTTTTTCCAAAAGGCGAAATCAAATCGAGATCACGCGTGGGCTTGCATTTACGTACACGGCCCATAAATAGAGAGTCTTTTGAGAGCGAATCAAGTCCGAGAAACTGACGGCAACAAACCTGAAAAGACAAGAGAAGGTCCAATCCCAGCAAAGGCACGTGCGAATTCCAAAGTGAAAAAGGAGTGTGATTACAAAAACAAACGTCTCAAGTGGCTCCCTTTACAACTGTTGTCGTTAAAGATAGATTTGGGTGGTTATACGAATATTTTTTTATCCATATCCAAACCAATACGGATTATACATATATAGACACAAGTTGATGAAGAAGATAGATTTGGATTTTTGATGCGAACGAAATTGGCAATGTACGAACCAATCAAAGGGACCGATGATCATCAATGGCACGACAAGAAAGACATCGAGTCCGCTCTCCAGATTTCTCGTCCTTCTCTCCCTCCCGACAAGGAGAGATTAGTCTCTCTCGACGTCTTCCGCGGCTTAACCGTCGCCGTGAGTTAATAATCTCTCTACTCTGTTTTAATCGCTTACCCTTTACGTAGTTTCAGTTTCGGATTAGATAAACACTGCAATCATTTAGTCCTAGACCACTTTGGTCTTTGGGTGGGCTTGTCGGAAACTTTTAAGTATCTAAAGGAGTACATAATTAGACGAAGAAGATAATATTGTGTTTGGAGTTGAATGTTGTTTTTCTTACGAATGGTAACAGTTGATGATACTTGTGGATGATGTTGGAGGGATATTTCCAGCTATTAATCATTCACCTTGGGATGGCGTTACGATTGCTGATTTTGTAATGCCCTTTTTCCTATTTATCGTTGGTGTCTCTCTTGCCTTTGCTTATAAGGTATGGTAATTGGTAGTGACCAATCTTGTCTTTGATCATCTTCTACTTCTGCTCTGTGACTGACTTCTATGTGTCAACCTCTTTTTGTTTACAGAACTTGTCATGCAGGTTTACTGCAACAAGAAAAGCTTTGTTTCGATCCCTAAAACTCCTCTTACTTGGTCTTTTTCTCCAAGGTTTGGTTCTAACTTCTAACTTATAACTATGTGTTCAAGTCAAAGGTGTTGTTGAGATGATACACATATAATTTGGCTTTTTTTTTATACTTTTTCAGGAGGATTTATTCATGGTCTCAACAACCTAACATATGGAGTAGATGTAGATAAAATTAGATTAATGGGGATACTACAGGTAGTTTCTTTTTTTCTTCTTTCACCTTCCCAAACCTCTAAAGATTGAGGAACATTATGAGTTCCAACATGGCCATTTAAATTAGTAAAAAAAATTCTGCCAGAGAATAGCAATAGCATACTTAGTAGCTGCACTGTGCGAGATTTGGTTAAAAGGAAACCATAATGTCAGCTCAGAGCTATCTATGATCAAGAAATACAGATTTCACTGGTAAGTGTCTTTTCTTCTTAATTTCTCAACTCAAATCTTGCATTTGTATACTTTCTTGATTGATTTCATCCGGTTATTTGACAGGGTGGTGGCATTTGTTATTACAACAATATATTTGTACTTGCTATACGGCTTATATGTACCTAACTGGGAATATCAGATTTCAACAGAAGACCAAGGATCCACATTCTTGGTTAGATAGTGTTCTTTTTCTTTCTTTCTTTCTTTCTACATATACCTTCTTTAGATATTATGTATCGATGATGATCTCGAAACTGTTTAGAATCTGAAGGTGAAATGTGGAGTACGAGGAGACACTGGGCCAGGCTGCAATGCAGTTGGGATGATTGACCGTAAGTTACTAGGCATCCAGCATTTGTACAGGAAACCTGTTTATGCACGAACCAAGGTTCTAGATTTACTCCATGTCTCTGTTTTAATTTCTTAATATTTGTTCTATGGTTCATTTTCATTTGATCTCTTATATCTTCTTTTCAGCAATGCAGTATAAACTATCCAAACAATGGGCCATTGCCTCCAGATGCTCCCTCTTGGTGTCAAGCGCCTTTTGATCCCGAAGGCCTCCTAAGGTCTCTACTTTTACTCTGCTCGAAATGATTTTATAGCGATATGTGTTTGATCATTGCTCACAAAGTAACTGACATGTTTTTTTAATTGTATAGTTCGTTAATGGCCACTGTTACATGTCTAGTAGGTTTGCACTACGGCCATATTATCATCCACTTCAAGGTAAGTATACTCTCTGGTTTTGGTGACCTAGAGTAAGAAAACAGTAATTTAACAGAAACTTACCATTGTTGCTCTGTTATTGACTTCTTACAGGACCACAAAAAGCGTCTGAATCAATGGATCTTACGCTCTTTTTGTCTTCTGATGCTAGGTCTTGCACTGGACCTCTTTGGTATTGTTCTTGACCCTTGTAACTCCTAAAAAGTACAAATCACATGTCATATTTTTTAGGTAGAATCACAATTTTGCATATGACAAACAGTGCATATAATGTTACTTTTTCTTTTATCGGTTGCTTGCAGGAATGCATCTAAATAAACCTCTATACACATTGAGTTACATGTGTGTCACCGCAGGAGCTTCTGGATTTCTTTTATCCGCGATATACCTGATGGTTTGTTTGCTATTATTTTGAATCAGTTATGACATATACTGCGAGAGTAGAAGCATAACCAAATGTAAATCTCTCTGTTTCTCTATCTCCTCCACAGGTTGACGTCTATGGATATAAACGAGCAAGTCTTGTATTCGAGTGGATGGGGATACACGCCTTAACGATCTATGTTCTCATTGCCTGCAATCTTGTCTTTCTAATCATTCATGGATTCTATTGGAAGAAACCCATTAACAATCTCGTAAGCTTTGCTTTACTTCAATTCTTGTTTGTTTTACGTTTATCATTGTGTAAGTTTTGTGTTGGAATTCAAAATGTTAATTTTGGTTTGTTTTGTAGCTTCATTTAATTGGAATCGGAAAATAAACAAGAAAAGGGAGGTGAACAAGCGTAGTGCCATTACTTTTATCTAATTCTTTAAGATGCCATTTCATCTATACATCAATCAAAAACTTAGTGTTTGTGTAAGAAAGAAGCAAAAGCCATCTTCATATTCCACTGTTTCTCACATTTATTCACCACTAGAATCCAACCTATTTTACTTTTGTAAATTGAATCTCACCGTATTTTACATTCTTCTCTTATATCTTTATAATCTTTTCAACCACGTCCATTCTGCTAACTGTTGATATAAGACTCCGATGTCTGCATCGATCATAGATGCATTCTTGTGACAGCATGAGTGGATGTTGTAATAGAAATCAGTAGAATTGTCTTTTTCTTTTTGTAGTGATTTGCGTTTAAGTATGCTTCTTGTTTAGTGTTCTTTGATCTGGTTCATACACACATGTGTAAATAAAATATACATGTCATTGTGAAACCGTAGGGGTGAAACTGTTTGGCGCGCTTTTTGGCTAACCTTTTCGTGTATGAAGAACAGAGACGACACGTGAGGAGAAAATTAAGTCGAGAGAGTAAGGCTTGATCTTAGGTCAAAGAGAAGATCGAAAGAAAATATATATTTCAACTAGAACGAAATCAAGAGAGGCAATTGTTTCTTGCAGTGGTAGAATTCTGAATCTTGTTCTTACAAACAATTTAATACTAGCCGACCGAATACAGCGAAAAACGTGGATGATGATCTAATTAGGATTCGCACCCAAAAAAAAAGATGATACCGAATACAGTAACTATTGATATTACAGTACTACTAGCTTAGTTAAAACAATTATTATGAAGATAAAATAAAATTTAATAAAACATTTTTTTTTTTAGCAATTTTTCAGTAATGTGTCTGTCAATCACATATCTCCATACGTTGTTAGCTAAATTATAAATTATTGAAACAATTTTAATTAGTTTTAGCTAAAACTAAAAAGCACGTAACAGTAGTATTTAAACGAAAATTTTACTTGTCTCATTACTTATTTTTTTGTACTACCACATAAAAGTGCCATTTTACTTATACCATTGTTTTGACATGTATACTATCACTTTTTGTTGTGATACTCTTTTTTTTTTTTGTAATGTGTACTTTTGTAATATCACAAATCAATACCCTTATGATTGATTACACATTGCATTACATTTTGCAATTACATTATTTTGCAGTACCCCACCGGAAGAAACCTATTAACAACCTCGTAAGCTTTACTTAGTTTTTTTGTTTTTTTTTTTCGTTTATCATTCTTAAAGTTGTGTGTTGGAATTCAAAATCTCTTTTTTTTTTTTTTTTTTTTTTTTTTGCAGCTTCATTTCATTGGAATCGGAAAGTAAAGAAGAGAAAGAAGATGAAAAAGAAAGCATAGTACCATTACTTTTATCTAAAATTATTTGAGATGATACTTCATCTTTACATCAACCAAAACAAAACATCTAAAATTCAACGTCTAAATCCAATAACACCTTTGTGTTTTAATTGTACAAAAACAAAAACAAAAGCTAAAGCCATTTCTCACATTCGCTCAAATCCAATATATTGTATCCTATTTTGTGTAAAGTGAATCTCACCAATATCTCACAAATCGGAGAAATAATCTGGCTCCTCTTCCCAACCCATTTGTCATGATATATGCAACACATAAGCTGAAGAGAGCTGTGAAAAAGAAGAAAAAAAACACATTAATTAATGTAACTAAAATGACAATGAAATTTACCTAAAATGACAGGGAAATTTACCTAGTACAACTGATAATGAATAATAGTCTGACTGAATTAGCTTGTAACATAAGCACATAACCATAATTTGCCAAACAAGTTATAAGTTTCATCAAATATTTAATATATACACATATGTGAACTTAATAAAAAAAGAAACATACCTTCATGACATTTCCCAAATATCAAACAATGTAGCAATCACGTTGACCAAGAAGAGCTCCCACGCACAAGTTGCTTTTTTTCCAGAGCAAAACAGATCACATAATACAACCACAATCAAAACTGATGCAAGAAGAGTTGTCTTGCTTCTCCAAAGTTTCACGAACATTCCCACAATCTCTTATGATTTGATGCTATTGATGTCTTTTATTAAGATCATGGCTTCTGCTTTCACTTCATTTCTGACCATTGTGGCAGTAGCAATGTCGCATATATTATGGAGCTGAGATTGTCCATAACTTGCACTATGAAATAAAGTAAAAGGATAGGTAACCAAAGAAATATGTCTTACGTAAATGTTCTAGAAGTTAAGGGCATCAATGCTTGAAAGAGGAGAGAGGACCAAAGTCGTTAATAACACTTATACCAAAATCCACTTTGAATTGACCACACCAACCTCTTACACGTCTTTTCCAATTAAATTTTGTTTTTTCTTGTATAAATAAAAATTCTCTCGCTTTCAAGTTTCAATCAATATGATATTTAAAATCCGCTATAAAGTGAGACTAGATATGGAAAATTAGACATAAGTACAATGTTAGGTAAGCTAAATTAATTATGAACGAACTCTTTGAACTGGCATCTACCTAGGTGTTGTCGTGTTCTCCATCAGTTCTCCATTTTCCAATCAATTCCCTTACTATTGTTGGGATTTGTAATTTGTTTTCTGAAAACGAAAAATAACCGAGTCTTTATTTTAATATAAGAACTATCAACACTTGTTTATTGAAAAAGCAAAAAACTATAAATATAAAAACCCAAACACTAGCTACTACTAGTAAAGAACCGTTGAAGGAATAATTAAATTTCCTATATAGATTGATTTTCCAGAGTCCACAAAACACGGCTAATTTTGAATACGTACGGCATCTCATTGTCTACGTCGTATACAAAACATGCACACTTCATTAATTACAAATAAAAGTAAGCCTTGTCGAAATGAAAACATAAGTGTGCAGGGGAAAAAACAACGGTAACTATTCAAACAAATAGTCTATCGCGCATTACCGATTTATTCAAACTACGTGTGAGTCTACTAATTAGTGGAAGCTTGAAGCTTCGCATTTCTATTATCGAACGATTAGTGAAGATTATCTATTTATCTACTGATTGGTGTCCAATAGTCATTGGACTTATTAATCAGGTAAATAATCTTCAAACTATAGTCAAGATGTGTGACTTGGTGAGTGGTAATTATGTGCTGTAACTCCAAGGTTATCGATCGAACATATAAATGAAAGCTTTGATGAGAAGAAAATAAAGCATATTAAAAGAAGTTCAACAACTATTTTATGTCGTGGATCTGTTAGAGTGGTAAGCTCTGCTCTACCATTTTATAACTTTTTAGTTTCAGAATCGTTGTTATATTTCTAGATATCAATTCCCTTTCTCTTGACAAAACTAAATTAGTTATTTAATTTACCAAATAATAGGACACCTCACACTGTTTATTTTATTTTTCTAACTACTGATAACCGTGTCTCTACATGGTTATATTCTTTATCACCAATCGGAAATTACGATCTCTTGTAATTAAATGTTAACCAAATTTCTTTACCGTTTAATATAAATTTAATCCGTATAATCAAATCGAAAGATATACGTACATCGTATAAGATCAGTTTAATTGTGAATTAGTTACAACTTACAACAAAACTGATATACACATCAGTCGCATAGCAAATTAAGGATATAAGTCAAAGATCCGTCCACTGCTAAACTCACAACGTTTTTTATTTTATACTATCTTAATACGTACATCTTAGCCAGCCACCTTTGTTTCTCATCGGTCCTGTTTAATATAGGGACAAAGAAAACAAAACCCAATCCCTCTGTATAGGGACAAAAAAAAAACCCATATCCATTTTGTACTATGTGCTCAATTATATATTATGTTTTGTCATCATCTCATCTCTCCTTTCTCTCTCTCTTTATCTTTTTAATTTGCTAGATTTTTTTAGTCCCTCAAACTGATATTGCTCTTGGGCGGCTTTCAAGCAATGGTTCATAGACAAACATATTGGCTCTGATTGGTAACATAGTGAATAATAGTGCATTACAAAAATTTCAATGATACGAAAGATGATATTACAAAAAACAGTAGTACGTAATATAACAGTATAAATAGAGATAGTACAAAATAATAGTACGTAACTGAATTCCGATTGATAACAATGTAACATTACAAATATAATATTTTTATTATAAAAAATAGAAATAATTTAAAAAATATATATTAATTGACTATAAAAAATAACTTAAATATTGAAATTCAAATATAGTCTAAAATATAAGATAAAGTATTTTTTTTTGTTTAGCAACACATTTGCGTTGTAAAAAGTAGTATATATTAGTTAGAAGTTTTTGTAAGAATAAAATTTTTATATTTCAAGGAAAGTTTGATAATTTGTATTGTTTAAAATTTTTTACTTTCTTATTTACTTATCAAGAGATTAATAAATAATTTACTTTCATATTTATGACATTTTTTATTTCTTGCACTGTAATTACAACTGTTCATAATTCATTCACATGTCCAAAAATCAAAAACTATATCTACACATTATTAAAATGCAACAGAAATTAATTTGCTACGGTTAAATATAAAATGAATCATAAAAATGCATGCATGTATTAATAGAAGTTGCTATATAAAATATGGATAATTTCATTAATTTTACAATAATGCAACAAAAAATCACATCAATCCACAAAAGTTGCTATAATAGATACAAAGTCACATTAATGCACAAAAAATCATCTCACGTTATATGACAAACTTTAATAAATAAATTAAACAATGTTTTGTACCACCCTTATTTCTTGTAACACCATTTAAAAGTAGCTTTACATTTGTACCATTGTTTTGCTCTTTGTAACATCATTATTTTGTTGTAATGCTACTTTTTTTGTAAAATGCTTTTTGTACTATCACTTATGTAATACTCTTTTGATTGGTAACATATCAAACACAAGTTGTACTACCTCCATTTATAGTTACCAATCAAAGCCATTATCTGTTTATGCAGCCTAATACACAAACTCTATTACCTCTCATTTGCCTCCCACTTTTGCAGCCTAATATGCGCGTGATTTGTTAGTTCTTTTTCGCGTTTGGTAGATTTTGAAGTCCTCCACTGCGGTTGCGGTTGCGGGAGTTTGCGGCTGCGGGAGTTTGCGGAAGCGGGAGTTTGCGATTAAAAGCTGTTTGTACGACTGGTATAGCAATTCATAGCGGTTGCGTTTGCGGGATATTTTTGACTGGTTAGCCAGCGGGTGCAAGAGCGGTTTAACCAAAAGTTACTAAAATAAAAATAATATATAATTATTCAAAACATTTATAACCATATTAATAATTTTTTTTTGAAATATATTTTTTGATGAATTTTTAATTTGAAAACTACCCTTTTTTTTGGTTTTGAAAAATACACTTTTTATATGTAAAATGATTATTCCTAATTTAATAAAAACGAAATTCAAATAAGAAATATAAAATATTAATATTTGATAATAATTTTGTATCATTTTAACATCCTAATTACCTGTTTAGTTTTTTTTAAACAATTTAATAAAAATATAAGATTGTTTATATAAAGTTTAAATGGGGTGAGATTAAAGTTGTTTATGCAAAGTTTCAAAAATATTTAAATTTTTCAAAAGATAAACATTAAAAATGAAAGATATATTTCTCCACTTTTAAATTTTTAATAATTTATAAACTTTAAATATATGTAAAGTTTTAATTTATTTAAAGTTTCATTTGGTTTGAATGTGTATGAGGTTAAGTTGTTTATATAAAGATCCAAAATATTAAAATTTGTTTCAGTTTAACATATACTATATTTATTTGAAAAAAAACTTATTAGTTTATTATTTTTTTAAATTTTCGTTTATAATTTGTAATTATTTATTATTTTTTTGTTTAAATCACGTCAAAACATACTTTTTACATTTTAAAAGTGTATTTTTCAAAACAGAAAAAATTTAGGGTATTTTCGAAATTTTTAAACATAATTATGGTATTTTTCAAAAAAATATACCCTTATTCCAAATTTGGAGATATTATGTTTTTTTTTTTTTTTTTTCAAACCGCAACCGCCCGCAACCGCAAACGCTTGCGGAAAGGAGCTTTTGATTTTCAGCGATATAGAGCGGTACAGAGTGGTATAGAGCGGTTGAAAGCGGTTGTCGTGATTGTTATAAAACGCTAAGAACCGCTACGAACCGCAAACGCTGCGTTTGCGGGTGGTAGCGGGAGAACCAATCATCACCTTAATAACTGACGCGAGAGATGGTTTCTCACGTGATCTGTTGCGAACTTGAAACCCACGTGTTTTAATTGACAAATACCTAATGGCTTTGTTTTTTTCCTACGACGAATACCTAATGGCTACATTAATAAACTTCCACATCTATGGTATACGGCTAATCAGATTTTTTTAATTGTAGGTACACGACTAATTGACTCTTTTTAGAAAAACAATTTTAAAAAAATAATAATACATCGCACATGGAACTGTTCACGATTCCATAATTAAACTACTCCGGCTATAACAGTAGGTGAGAGTTATATATTCGAACGTAAAATGACTTTTGAGAAAGTTTCAAAAGTAACAAAAGTTTCAAAGTTGTTACAGATCACATCTATTGTTCACGAATCCTAAATGAATTATAACTGACTTTTGAGAAAGTTTGTTACTATATGCAAATCCCTTCAACGCAAAACGTTACTTTTTTTTTGTATGGGTGCCAAATAAGGAGAATAAGTAAAGCATCCCATTAAAAAGATATAGTGGCTCTTTTTCTCTGTGCAAATTCACACTTGTTACATACATACATAAACATTAATAAACTTCTTGGAGACAAAAGTAGAAATGAACTCGGTGTTGAAATGTAGAAATTGACTCGGTGAACATACAAAAAAACGATTGAAATGAAAAATAAAAAAGGTCAAAATAAATGGTCAGTAAGGGGTTTGACCATACAGGGGGGCGGTCCATCCATAGTTTCCCACTACCTTCCCGGATTTAGCACAGATGAATTGGAATTTTCATGTCCATTTCATTAATCTCTCCCTCTTTCACTCTATATATATATTTTAAGCAAAAATCATTTTCTTCCATAGTCAAAAAAATCAAAAGACCTTTTGGTTGGGGAGATTTTCTCTCTAGATCAAAATAGTAATTACCTCTCTGATATATTCATTTCTCTGAGGCTTTTCTTGGCCTTATCAAGCGAGATATTTTTCGTTTTACTAGCCTGGAAGCAAAATGAGACGAGGAAATTCAGGTAACGACCGTGAACTTGGGATTCTACGAGGAGCTCACTCGGATACCAACTCCGACAACGAAAGCATCGCCAGCGACCGGACCGCCTTCAGTGGTCCCTTGGGTGGTCGGCCTAAACGCGCATCCAAGAAAAACGCAAGATTTGCTGCGGATCTTCCTAGGAGAAGCAATAGTGTCAGCGGCGACGGCGGTGGACGTGGCGGTGAAGACGATGAGTACGTGGAGATTACGCTAGACATCAGGGATGACTCGGTGGCCGTCCACAGTGTCCAGCAAGCTAGTGCCGGAGGAGGAGCTCAGCATTTGGAGGATCCAGAGCTGACACTTCTCACCAAGAAGACGCTTGAAAGCAGCCTCAACAACTCCGCCTCCCTTAACTTCTTCCGTAGCACCTCCTCACGTATCAAGAACGCATCACGCGAGCTCCGGCGCGTGTTCTCTAGACGCCCTTCTCCCGCCGTGCGACGGTTTGACCGAACGAGCTCCGCTGCCATCCATGCTCTTAAAGGTCTCAAGTTCATAGCCACCAAGACCGCCGCGTGGCCCGCCGTAGACCAACGTTTCGATAAACTCTCCGCTGACTCCAACGGCCTCTTACTCTCTTCCAAGTTTTGGGAATGCTTAGGTACGTAATTTTATTATAGCTTAAGCAATTCTATTATTAGTATTATATGTTTCCATTTATGTTAATTTTCATATTTATGTCTTTCTTTAGGAATGAACAAGGAGTCAAAAGACTTTGCGGACCAGCTCTTTAGAGCACTGGCTCGCCGGAATAACATCTCCGGCGATGCAATCACCAAAGAACAGCTCAGAATCTTCTGGGAACAAATTTCTGATGAAAGCTTCGATGCCAAACTACAAGTCTTCTTTGACATGTAAGCTTTTTCTTATCTTCACCTAACCCATTAACAATATCAACGCTTAATAGTCATTAGTCAATATTATGGTCGTTTAATTATCGACATGTTGAAAATTAGACGGTTTAGGATCGAAATAAAAGAACAGTTAATTACTTAATCATTTTTTTGAGGTTTTCGTGGATTTGTAACTAACAAATGACGTCATTGTGTGGGTCAGGGTGGACAAAGATGAGGATGGAAGGGTAACAGAAGAAGAGGTGGCTGAGGTGAGAGACACACACACCATTCAATTTTTATCTTTTCACATATTTTATTATATAGTTACATATATCCTATAGTAGTAGTGATGACAAGAAAAATATATTCTTTAGTTGTTGTCTTGACAAATTTGTCCACGCGCAAATCCCACTGACTTTATCTCCTGACGTTTACTATTTTTTTTCCTTTGTTGATAAAATCCTGACGTTTACTGTTAACATCACAAATCCATTAACTGCATGCGAACACGACAATAATGGTTAATAGATAGATAGAGTAGTATTTATTACTGTACTTTCGTTTATGTTATTAAAATACTTTGTCGTTTTGTGGGTTGGTGATTAATTGCAGATTATTAGTCTTAGTGCTTCAGCGAACAAGCTTTCAAATATTCAAAAGCAAGCCAAAGAATATGCAGCGTTGATAATGGAAGAGTTGGACCCAGACAATGCTGGTTACATCATGGTACGTTTGGTCCACCTTTCCCACTCAATCTCTTATGGTACATATCAATAATTTACCACGTTTAAAATTCTAGAAACAACCTGGAAAAAAAACCAAGGTTATAAAAATCTAAAAGTGGTCAAAATTCGGGACATCTTATTTACCAAATCAATTAACAAACAAATCGACGTCTACCTAATATTTATTTATATATAAAAACACTAAAATCGTAATATAGTAAATAACATAAAAAAACAAAATAATCTCCTTACAACTAGTCCAAGCTTTTGTTGAAAAAACCTAAATCTAAAATGTTAAAAGAATCCTTTTGGAATGTTAATGTTGCATGATAATATTATAGCTAACGATATGAAATTGGACACTGGTGAAAAACAGATCGAAAACCTGGAGATGCTTTTACTACAAGCCCCGAACCAGTCAGTGCGGATGGGAGACAGTCGGATACTAAGCCAAATGCTAAGCCAGAAGCTGAAACCGGCGAAAGAAAGCAACCCTCTGGTGAGATGGTCGGAGAAAATCAAATATTTCGTACTTGACAACTGGCAGAGACTATGGATCATGCTGCTATGGCTTGGCATCTGCGGCGGCCTATTCACCTACAAATTCATTCAGTACCGAAACAAAGCGGCTTATGGCGTGATGGGTTATTGCGTTTGTGTCGCCAAAGGAGGCGCAGAGACTCTCAAATTCAACATGGCTCTCATTTTGCTGCCTGTTTGTCGCAACACTATCACTTGGCTCAGGAACAAG